>JAGKTI010035530.1:0-11242 GCA_018397915.1 Birgus latro | reverse complement strand
GACAAAATCTTCCTCAGGATTACCCACTAATGTTTAATAATGAACAGTTATGTCCTGCATCATCCTTGAACATGCTTGGGGTTTCATTCTCTCAGGATTTGTCCTGGAAAGAACATATTACATCTCTTGTGAAATCTGCTTCCAAGAGATTAGGTGTGCTAAGCCGATTCCGTACTTTCTTTACCCCTGCACAGTTGTTGACCTTGTACACGGGTTTTATTCGCCCGTGTATGGAGTACAACTCTCATGTGTGGGGAGGCTCTCCACATGCAGCTCTTCTCAATAGGGTAGAGTCAAAGGCTTTTCGTCTCATTAACTCTCCTCCCCTTACTGATTCCCTTCAACCATTGTCTCTTCGCCGCAGTGTTGCATCTTTATCTCTCTTCTGTCGCTACTTCAATGGTCACTGTTCCTCTGAACTGTCTGCTTGCATCCCCCCACCTCTACGATGGGCACGTAGTACCCGTCTAGCAACAAACTCTCATCCCTTTTCTGTCCAACTCTCTAATGCAAGAGTTAACCGTTACTCCCAGTCTTTTATTTATGCAACTGGTCAACTCTGGAACTGTCTTGACATTGACACAACTTAACATCCCCAGCCACGAATGTTAGACACCTACCCGGCAACGTTTAGACTGGGGTTGGGTAGGGAGGGGTGGGGTGGAGAGGGTCAGGGGGAGAGACTGTGTTCATTTGCTCAGCATATTTTTCCCTTGCCTTCAGCTACTGGGGGGGCTACCGATTATTGCTTTCGGGTGTACCTATATGCAGAGTGGGTTGGCTTAACCCCTCCACACTGGGCTATTTATAGCACAGTTGTTCTCTCTACGGGTATTTTTCCAAAAATAGCCTGTTTTCAAACCGTAATATCTCCTAAAGTATTGTAGTTAGGGACACAGTTTAAAGACCATATTACTCACCAACTCTTCTTGTTGCAAATGAGACTATTCCCAGCTGTGTAGGTCGTCACGTTGTTGAGTAATGACGTGAGGAAAAGGACTAATTTTTGCCTTGAGAACAGGTAGTGGTAAGTGACCATCATCCACTCACTTGATGTAGTGCTGCCTACTTCTTCCTTAGCCTTTATCATTCTTTATCTGTGCCTGCCCTCCTCTGTTCCTATTTCTCCCATCTTTCGTGTCACTTCTTATTGATTTTACAGGTGGCTTTACATTGAGTGATGAGCCAAATGGTTTCCTGTAAGATAAGAAACCATTTACAATGCTAGGTGGTAACCATATAACCAAACCATACGTGCTCCCTACGTGTTAACAAGTGGGTTGGTGGAAGGTTAGTGCCCCTCCCTGTAAAACAAATAACTCAAAGTCAAATGGCCAACCCTTATGGGATTATGGCATCTGGCAATAGATAGATAGAGTGGGATGTGTTCCTGTGTCTGCCGGCGGCCTTGATTGTGGCTTTGGTGTCAGCGTGATAACTTCTCCACTGCTAGATAAACTAGACACAATTGTGTCCAAGTCACACCCTGTGGCACTATCACTGAGTCCTTTCCTAGTATCCTTGGCCAGAGGTTTGGCAGGGGTGGATGAGGCAAAAGTCCACATGAGGTGGGAATGAAATTGGACGAGAATGGTTAAGAAAAGATCGTCCTACACCTGGCAGAGTCACAGACGACTGAGGTGTGGGTTGGCTCGGCTGGTGGGACTCCCTCCCTAGCTTTTGGTGATGAGATAAAGTGGAGGGCTCTTCAAACTGTGGCGCAAAAACAAGTGCGGTTCTGACAACACCCGGTGCTGCCCGGCCACCAGTTTCTTGTCATTTCCGACTGACACCTGGCGGTTAGGGTTTAAACCAGTGGTTTAAAGCTTGGTATTTTTGGTTTTTGCTTTTTTAATATGTTTTTAGTTTTTAAACTTGAATACCAAGAGCATGTGGAGTTACATGAGAGATGGATTGACAAATGATGAAGTGAAGGAGTGTTGTGGTGTGGATGTGATAGAAAGTGTTAGGAGAAACACATTGAGGTGGTTTGGCCATGTGGAGAGGATGGAGAGCTACAGATGAACAAGGAGATTTTATGCAAGTGAGGTGGAGGGAGGAGGAGGCTGAGGATGAGATGGAGGGATGGAGTGGAGTGGAGAGGTATATGAGAGAGGGGTGTGTGAGCTGGGAGCAGGGCAGTGAAATGGCGGGTGACTGGGCAAAATGGAGCCAATTTGTTTGTGGGCATCCCTTACGTGATTAAGGCCCTGTTCACACGAGGCATTTATAAACGCGGCATCTACCACCAGGGAAACGTGGCAGTTGTACACACACCGCACGTGTCTATCCCCAAGTAAACACATGTTCCTTGAAACGCAGAACAAACGCGCGGTAGGAAGGGAAATGTCGGATTGCGTGTTTGGGCCAGCGGTTGAGAAAAACGCGTGGTAGCGTATGTACAACCCAATACACTACCGTTGTCTTTGTTAATGCACATTTGAAAATGCCTTATGTGAACAGAGATTAAGGCTTCTGGCAATAGATAATGATATTGGCAGTATGGTTGAAAATCCCATTGAAGGAAGGTAACTTTCACTCCCTGTGGCTGGAAGCTGCCTCTCCTTCTGCAAGGGTACAGGTACAAGGTGGCATATCTCAGTTATGCTATCCTAATGGCTAGTGCGGCCACCATCTTTGCCACGGCCGCTGCCCAGTGAGTATGTGTGTTTCAAAACCGTGGCAATTCACAACATGAATCTGATTAGCAGACCAAACATCACACTTGGTCTAGACCCTCTCTGGGATGTTGTTGATACTCCTGGCTGTTTTCCCCAATCTGGCGGCTTTTCTGACAGACTGGTTTGCTTCCCTCAGTGTTTTATGATCCTTTGCACTTGTTTATCGTATAAACCCATCATCAGTAAACAGACACCCCTCTTCTGCATTATTTTTTGTTATGCCTTGTTTATTCTATGTTTGTATCATTATTAATATTCATAATGGTTGATTTCCTATACAGTGGGGCCCCTTGGATAGCGACCTTATTAGTCCACCAAAATGGCCGCTATCCATGAAATCACTACCCGAGGGGCTAACTTCTTACCTAAAAAAATTAATACAGTCCTGGACTCCTTCAGCTGTACCCCTAATTTCCTCCATTACCCATCAGTATCACGTCATATTTCTTCAGTACAGTACTGTAATAAGATAAACGTATACTACATACAGTATTCAAAAAGTTATCTTTTTCTTTTCCTCCACGCAGTATTGTTTCTTTGACTTGCCACGCAAGTATTGTCTGGCCTTTTCGTTCACTTTTACATTACCAGTACTTCCTGTTTTTTCCCTGGGCCACCACCACCACATGGGCCAGCTCCCGATGTTGAAGCCATGATATTAGAACACTCAGTAGCCAGACAATAAATGGAAGGTCACAGAAAACTTTAACAATGGCAAGAGACTGTGACAAGTTGAATGGATGCGCGGTGTGTGGATAAACAAACAATCTTCTTCTTCTTCTTGGGGTAACTGCGGGGAGGTTCACCTTCCACCCATCAGTATCGCTTAGATATTGGCATTCCCCCAAAAGGAAAGGTAAAGGAAAAATTTAAAACTGTAAAATTTGGTAGGAGAGAGATAGTTGGAGATTAGTTATAAGAAAAGCTTAAGATACATACTTTCACATGGGCCAATGAACTACGGTCCTGACTCCTTCAGGTATATCCCTAATTTCCTCCATTAACCATTAATATCACATCATATTTCTTCAGTAATAAGATAGTATATTACATATTCAAAGAAGATTAACAAACTTACTTTTAATTCGTTTTGAGTGCCACCTACAGGCCGGTCCTGCAGTGGACCTCAGTGGCTGATGACGACGATACTGTTATCAATTGTAGTTACCATACCGTGGCAGCCTGCTAGAGCCGCAAAAAAATAAATACCTGTACTACAGTCTAACGAAACCCTAAATTCCTACTGTGAACACTAATAAAATAAACTTACTTAACATGCAAATGGATAAACAAACTTTTAAATCATTTTTGCTATTTATTGTTGAAACTACTGTTGTGCTTGGTGGCTATTGTACTGCAGCAACCTAGCGAAACAGCCCTCACTCTGCTCACTCTCCCTCTCTCATCCCTGCTAGAGCCGCTAAAAAATAAATACCTGTACTACACTCCAATGAAACCCTAAATTCCTACTGTGAACACTAATAAAATAAACTTAACATGCTAATGGATAAACAACTTTTAAATCATTTTTGCTATTTATTGTTGAAATTACTGTCGTGCTTGGTGGATATTGTACCGCAGCAACCTAGCGACCACAGACCTGACTCTGCTCACTCCCCATCTTGTCCCTCACGTCGTAACGCATGCAAACAAACTTCATTCTCGATGTGATGGGCCTCTGTTTCCTCATCTTCCCAACCATCATATAGGCCCTCCTCGAGCTGAACAGGGGGCAGCCACCGAAGTTGAAGCCATGATAGAGCACTCAGTCCCCAGACAATAAATGGAAGGTCACAAAAAACTTTAACAATGGAGAGACTGAGGGTTGAATGAACACACGGCTCATGGATAAGCAATGGGTCAATGAACTGACTGAGGATAGACTTGCACTCACTGTCTGTGTTACCAGGGTCCGACCTTGGCAACTCTGCCCATCCACCCACTACAAATGAAGATCAGCTCCCATGTACCATCAGCATTCAGATCAGATCAAATGATATTCGCCCAGTATTGCTTTTGAATCAGGTTCCAACCCTGGCAACTCTGCCCACCTGCTAGCTACATGTTAAATGCCTAGCGGATTTTCACTAACTGTGCAGCATTAATCGCTATGAGATAGTTTCTTTCCTGTCGCTACCCGTGGATGCGCTACCCAAAAATACGCTACCCGAGCGGCCCCACTGTACTCTTGTTTTTTTTTTATTGAGGCGAAGATGCATTTTTTTTTTTTTTTATGCATGGAAGAAGGAACCAAAGGCCACGGGCCTGCATACTGTTCCTTCCAAGAAAAAGCAAAAACAGTACAAAAGAGAGCCAAATTCAGTTGACAGGTTAGTGATAATTGGCTGAATGCAACATGTCCAAATAACATTTACTAACTCAAATTTCCCCCTCATATCAATGTTGTCAATTAATAATAAAGAGATCATGAAACAATGTTGCATTCAGCCAGTCATCACCAACCTGTCAAGTGCATCTCTGCCTTGATAAAAAAAAACAGTATAGTGTTGTTCTTCCTTCATTATTGATTTAACAATTTTTTGTTTGTTTGACATCAATACAGGTATACCTGGATATATGATACCCCTAGATGTGATACCCTGGCTTAAACAGTGGGGGTAGAAATACCACCATTCCCTGCCTAATGATTGCCAAACACCAGTTTAACGATAGTTTTGAATTATTAAAACTGTTTTTGATGTTATTTCTGACTATAATTGTGTGTTTAAGTTGATTTCTGAACTGTTTGATTAATGTGTTTTAGCCAGATGTGTGGTGAACATTGTCATTTTGGAGTACGGTTTACTGAGCTTGGTTTTTTCAAATGTATTTGACAATTTTTAGATTTTGTTGGTTTTAGTGAGTTATTTACAGGTGTTAGGCTTAGGTTAGTTTCTTTCAGAGCTGTTGGGCCATTTAGATTGGCTTTAAACTTGTTTTTGGACTCATTTGGGTGGGTTTGGACTTGGTTGGGGGGAAACCCATGGCTCAGAAAAGCATCCCCATACATGTCAACTCAACCCTGATAGATGATACCCCGCCTAACAGTGGGTTTTTACTTAACCAAATGCATTGTTAAACTAAGGTATACCTGTACTTTGGTAAAAATAATGTAAGAACTGAACATTGTAGAAAACAAGACATCTTTTGTCCTAAATTTGTGTTTATTGGTAACAAACACATTAAAAATAAGCACTAACACACAGACTCATTTTATGGATGGACAGTGTGAGGAGAGCATTGGATGCGAGAGGGTTGTCTGTTGAGCAGGGAAGAGTGGCTGTGTGTGATAGAAATGAATGGAGAGAAATTGTGAATGAATAAATGATGACGCAGCCCTGAGGGGATATTCTCCTGCTTTTTGTCTGATCAGCTGATCAGGTCAGGTGCAGGTAAGGGGCTGGATCCATTATGATGTGGCAGGGGTAAACCAGCTTTGCTGTCGGGCCCTGCTGCGGATGTCACGGACTGCACTGTGTAGTTGACCCTCGTGCGGTGAGGATCTGTCCCTTCTCCCCTTTGGGGCTAAGATGCGAATGAATGTGTATGAGTGGATGAGTAAATTGGTAGTGTGTTGACCTGTCTCGGCTACCTCCCTTTTCTTGGGGGAAGCAGCCTGGGTATATAGATAGATAGATATAGTAATCATATCAGTGAAGAATATTCACCTCTTTATAGAGTACTTTCATCCAGTTTCATCCTCATAATTATAAGAAACACCACTGTATGATGTTTTGCACTTCATTGCGCGCATTTGCAGAATTTTATGATACAGAAAAATTTGAATACTGCATCTAAACTTTACAATGATGCAAAAGTCCACTTTGCTACTCCTAATAGTTTTTATGTGACAGTACTCCAACTTTAGAGCTCATTTACCTCTCCTCTCCCTGGTAGGACCAAGTGGTAATCGCCTCATTTATCATCACATAATATTTATTGTGTGAAATTCTGCAAGAATTGTCAGACAAACAGACAAAGGAAAATTTTGTTAACAATTTAGGAAAGGGATGACTGATATTCTCATAACTGTATTGTATTTTTTATTACAGACATTAAACGATGAAAACTGGGTACCGGTAATGCAAAATACTGCATTTTATCCAGCATCTATTTCCATTCAAGATGTAGAGCTGTTAATTTCAGATTTACTGCTAGCTGTTGATAACCACTAATGTGTTTCATAATCTAATTTTGAAAAAAAGACTGATCTCAAAATTGGGGAAAAACAGCTTACTTTAACCCCTACACCACGGGGTTGTCGGAGGTTTTCCTTGCCATTCCCGTATATGGAAGAATTATTATAGAGAAAGTAAGAGAAAAATCAGAAGTCCTAGTGAGTGATGGACAGGGTGGCTTTAGGAGTGGCAGAGGATGTGTGGATCAAATATTTCCAGTGAGACAGATAGCAGAGAATGATAGTGAGAAGGACCATAAGGTATTTATGGCATTCATGGCTCTGGAAAAAGCATACAACAAAGTAGACAGAGAAGGATTGTGGAAACTTTTCAGCATGTATGGTGTAGATGGTAAGCTGCTGGGTGCCATCAAGAGTTTTTATGATGGTAGTGAAGCACATGTAAGAGTTAATGGGCATCTAAGTGAATGGTTCACGATTGGTGTGGGCGTGTGACAAGGTTGTGTGATGTCCCCATGGTTGTTCAGTATATATGTATATATATATATATAAATATATATATTTATATATACATAAATACATATGGATGGGTGGGGTGATGAGAGAAGTAAAAACACGAGTAATGGAGAGTGGAATGGCGCTGGTAATGAATGGTGATGGATGGAATATCTCTGATATGTTGTATGCAGTACTACCTCCAAATACCAGACAAGAACTTGGTAGATTAGTGCAGAGTTTTGCTGATGTCTGTGGATGTCTTGCCTTGAGAGTAAATGTAGAAAAGAGTAAACTGATGGTTACTGAGAGAGAAGGTGACTCCCAGTGCGATGTCACAGTGAATGGAGAGAGACTGGAATTGGTGAGGGAGTTCAAATACCTGGTTATAGTGATAGAAAAGAGAGGAAAATGTGCAAAAGAAGTGGAAAGTAGAGTGACACAAGGAAGGAAAACAGGTGGTGCAATGAAGGCCTTGACGTTGGTATAACAGAAAATATACCAAGAAGCATGTATGTGGTATAACGAGGCAAAATGTGAAAAATATAACGAGCGTAATACCAGACTTGTGGTATAACAGGAAATATACCAAGAAACGTCTATGTGGTATAACCTGGCACTGTACTGTTAAAATATTTCCCTATCCCCCAAAAGGAAGATGGAAAACTGCAAGGGGAAACTTAAGCCTATGGTCTACTAGATTTACGTTTTTTTTTTTTTTTCATCCACAGGTGAGGTGAAGCAGGGTACATAAAGCCAGGGAAATTAAATATGGCACTGGGAGAACTACCAGCATAATGAAATGGGCCTCACACTCATCCACTTACCCTCCAGGCCCGTGCAATCCTGGCTCCAACTGATCGGTAACACTGCCCACACTTACCTTCATATTAACCTTCAAAAGTTCATTTCAAACATGTACATATAAAGTACATATAGAGTACAATATCATTACACTGTGCTTTACTGTACAGCCTTTTATTTTTCGTCTTTTATTAAACTGATTCACTTTAGGACGCCACTGTCATTTTGAGGAGTCGCCACAAAGTAATCCTCTAGAGAGGTGGGGTAAGAAATCTGAAAGTAGATTATTAACCCGTGGGATGAAGTATGGACCAGATGGAAAGAACATTTTGAAAGCCTGATGAATGGGAATAGAGAGAGCAGAGCCACTGTAAACATGACTGGTCTGGTCGGTGTACAGAGAAGGAATGCAGTGCCAAGAAACGTGACACATGCACAAGCGAAGAACTCTGTGAAGCGGCTGAACAATGGGAAAGCAGCTGGGGCTGGTGAGGTGTTTGCAGATGATTAAGTGTAGTGGAGAGAGTGGAATGAAGTGCTTGGAAATATGGAAGAAGGCATAGATGAGTGAAACTGTGCCAGCAGAGTGGAAAAAGGCTGTGATTGTACCCCTGTACAAAAATAAAGGTGAGCGAAGTGAGTGCAAGAATTAACATGGCAAAAGTTTAATGAGTGTAGTAAGGAAGGTATATGGAAGAATTATTATGGAGGAAGTAAGGGGGATAGAAGTCCTAGTGAGTGATGAACAAGGTGGCTTTAGGAGTGGCAGAGGATGTGTGGATCAAATATTTGTAGTGAGACATATAGTAGAGAAGGCTTGTGAGAAGGGCCATAAGGTGTCTATGGCATTGAGCCCCTCAGGTAGCGTTTTTTGGGGTAGCGAATCCATGGATAGCGACAGAAATGAAACTATCTCATAGCGATTAATGCTGCACGGTTAGCAAAAATCCGCTAGGCATTTAACACGTAGCGAGCTGGTAACACTGATAGTGAGTGCAAGTCTATCGTCATTCACACACACCACAAAGCCAGCAGAAGACAGGGCGTGTGTGCTGGGCATTCCCCAGGCCCTGTCTTCCCCCTTACTGTTATTTTAATCAGCCAGCACCCCACTGACCGGGCTAATGTATGGCCCGGCCTTCACTATAGGTGAAGGAAATCTTTAAACTAACCAACTATCATCATTCAGTTCATTGACCCATGTGGAGTGAAAGTACGTATCTTAAGCTTTTCTTATAACTAATCTCCAACTATCTCTCTCCTACCAAATTTGAGTATTAAATTTTTTCCTTTACTTTTCTCTTGGGGGAATGCCGGTATCTAGGCGATACTGACGGGTGGAAGGTGAACCTCCCCGCAGTTACCCCAAGAAGAAGAAGAAGAAGATTGTTTGTTTATCCACGTGCCGCGCATTCATTCGACTTGTCACATTCTCGCCATTGTTAAAGTTTTTTGTGACCATCCATTTATTGTCTGGCTATTGGGTGTTCTAATATCATGGCTTCAACATCGGGGGCTGGCCCAAGTGGTGGTGGTGGCCCAGGCAAAAAACAGGAAGTGCTGGCAATGTAAAAGTGACCAAAAAGGCCAGCCAATACATGCGTGGCAAGCCAAAGAAACAATACTGCATGGAGAAAAAGAAAAAGATAATTTTTTGAATATATAGTATACGTTTATCTTATTACAGTACTGAAGAAAAATGACGTGATACTGATGGGTAATGGAGGATATTAGGGGTATAGCTGAAGGAGTCCAGGACTGTATGAATTTTTTTAGGTAAGAAGTTTGCCCCTCGGGTAGCGATTTCATGGATAGCGGCCATTTTGGTGGACTAATAAGGTCGCTATCCAAGGGGCCCCACTGTACGACAAAGTAGACAGAGAAGGATTGTGGAAAGTTGTGTGCATGTACAGTGCAGATCGCATGCTGGTAGGTGCAAAGTTTTTATGATGGTAGTGAGGCATGTGTAAGGGTAAATGCACATCTAAGTTCATGATCAATGTGGGCGTGCGATAAGTCTGTGCGATGTCCCCATGGTTGTTCAATATTATTCAGTAAAAACACGAATAATGGAGAGAGGGATGGCGTTGGTAATGAATGGTGATGGATGGAATATCTGAAACTTGTTGTATACTGATGATGCAGTAATGTTTGCAAATACCGGACAAGAACTTCGTAGACTACTGCAGAGTTTTGCTGATGTCTATGAGTGTTGTGCCTTGAGAGTATATGCAGAAAAGAGCAAAGTGATGGTTATTGTGAGAGAAGGTGACTCACAGTGTGATGTTACAGTGAATGGAGAGAGACTGGAATATGGTAAGAGTTCAGATACCTGAGTACAGTGATAGAAAAGAGAGGAGAATGTGCAAAAGAAGTGGAAAGTAGAGTGACACATGGAAGGAACGTAACTGGTGCTATGAAGGCCTTGATAAGAAAGAGAGGCTTGAGTGTTGCAGCTGTACAAGGCTTACATGAAGGAGTGTTGGTGACAACTTTAACATATGGATGTGAGACTGGTGTGGCATGAAAAGTCAAGAGTGAGAGCAGTGGAGATGGGACTGCTGAGGAATGTACGTGGAGTACAGAGAGTGGATATGATACATAATAATGTTATTTGTGAATGATGCAGAGCGAGGAAGTCTGTGGACACCTAAATCGAAGAGTGTACTGAGATGGTATGTTCATGTGGAGAAAGTGGATTTCAATAGAGTGGTGAAAAAGGTATATCTGAGTGAATCTGAAGGAGGAAGGAGGCAAGGTAGGCCAAGGAGAAGGTGGCTGAGTGTGTGAGGAAGAGAGGCATGGAAGTTGGTGTGGGTAAGGGACTCACAAGAGATCAAGTTGGCTGGATGAATGTTGTGAGAAGTGCATGATCAGGAATCAGGCACCCCTTTTAACGTGACAGTGTTCGAATCGGATAAGTATACTGTATGTGAAGCTACTGAATGTGGTGAAATTTTCAGGCTTATTAGACAGTAACAGGATTCCATGGGCTTGAATGATGAGTGAATGGAAGCGTGGCCCACTGAACTGGGCAAACTTTGGCTGTCTGGACGCTGCTAGTCCTCACCCCACTTTAGGGTGGGAAAGGAAGTCCAGATGATGATGATGATGATGATGATAT
>JAGKTI010035529.1:0-11243 GCA_018397915.1 Birgus latro | reverse complement strand
GTGTGTACACCTAGGCTGCTTCCCCCAAGGAAAGGGAGGTAGCCGAGACAGGACGACACACTCCCAATTTACTCATCCACTGAAACACATTCATTCGCATCATTACCCCAAAGGGGAGAAGGGACAGATCCTCACCGCACCACACCGCACGAGGGTCAACTGCGCAGTGAAATAAGTGACATCCGCAGCAGGGCTCGACAGCAGAGATGGTTTACCCCTGCCACATCATAATGGACCCATCCCCTTACCCGCACCTGACCTAATCTGCTGATCAGACAAAATGCGAGAGAATATCCCTACAGGACTTGAGTCATCATTTATTCATTCACAATTTCTCTCCATTCATTTCTGTCACTCACAGCCACTCTTCCTTCCTCAACAGACATCCCTCTCGCATCCAACGCTCTCTTCACACAGTCCATCCATCCTATTCGTGGTCTTCCTCTCAGCCTTACACCTCTAACATCAGATCTAGTTATCTTTTTCACCAATCGCTGATCATCCATCCTCTCCATATGCCCAGACCATTGCAACACCCTCTGCTCAACTCGATCAGCGATCTCCCGAACGACTCCAGTTCTCCTTCGCACTTCATCATTTCTCACTCGATCCATACGCGTCACTCCACACGTACTCCTCAGACACCTCATCTCCATTGCATTCAAACTTTTCCTCTCTGCTACACCCACATTCCATGTTTCAGCCCCATATAACGCAGTCGGTGCCACAGTACCTTCATACAGCCTTCCCTTTACATCCATTCTAAGCGAACAACATCTAAACACTTTTTTCATTCCTCCCAGCACCTTTCCTACTTCACTTATTCTAAACTTCACTTCTGCATCTATTCTTCCATCCGCAGCAACATGTGACCCTAAATACTTAAACACTCAACCTCCTCAACCAACTCACCATTCAAAACTATATTAATCCTTCTACCATCTACCAACCTCGTACACTTCATCACTTTACTCTTGTTCTCATTTACTTTCAATTTCCTCCTTTCACACACCCTTCCAAACTCCTCTGCCAACTGACTCAATCTCTCCTCTGAATCAGCAACCAGTGCGGTATCATCTGCAAACAGCAGCTGCTTCAGATTCCACTCTCTACCATCAATATTCACCAGACTCAGTCCTCCACCTAACACTCTTGCATTCACCTCCCTTACAACACCATCTATATAAATATTAAACAACCAAGGCGACATCACACATCCCTGCCGCATCCCCACTCTCACAGGAAACCAATCACTCTCAGTATTTCCCAGTCTTACACACGCTCTACTATTTACATAAAAACTTTTCACTCCTTTTAGTATCCTGCCATCAAGTCCATACAATCTTAAAACGGTCCACAAAGCCTCCCTGTCAGTTTTATCATATGCTTTCTCTAAATCCATGAATGCCCAAAACACGTCCTTACCTTTGCTAAATACTTTTCACACACCTGTCTCACAGCAAACACCTGATCCACGCATCCCTTCACTCTTCTAAAGCCACACTGCTCATCTGTACCCTCTCTAACTCTCTTAAGTAACACTCTACCTTACACCTAACCTACAACACTCCACAGACTTCTACCCCTAAAGCTAGTACATTCATACTTATCACCCTTACCTTTATACAAAGGGGCCACACAAGCACTTGCCCAGTCAACTGGTACCATACCTTGCACAAAACACACATTCAACATTCTTACTAACTAGCCAACAATAGTCGCTCCACCACCTTTCAGGCATTCCACAGCACATCCATCCATACCTGCAGCTTTCCCAGTTTTCATCTTCTTTACTGCCTCTTGCACTTCCTCCATCATGATCAAAGAATCATTCAACTCTCCCAACACATTTATTCCTTGCACCCTTCCATCTGCCACAATCTCAGCCTCCCTTTCCTCCTCTACATTTAACAATCTTTCAAAATTCCTTACTGCATCCACCTCAGTTAACATCCTTCAATCCTATGCTTTTACTCGCTCTTCCTTCCCAGACTCTCCCTTTCGCACTCTTTTCATCCTTCCAAAACATTTTCTTATTCTGTTGAAAATTCTCAGTCAACCGCCTACCCCACCTCTCATCTGCTGCCACTTTAGCATCACGCACAGCCCTTCTCGCCCTATTCCTCTTTTCCTTATACCTCTCATATGACACCTCATCCTTCCTCTGCAACCACACTTCATATGCGCGTCTTTTCTCAGCCACGGCCGTACTTACTTCTCGCACCACCACTCACTTCCCTTTCGTACACCACCACCCACTCGTCTCACACCACGCACCTCATCCTCATGCTCCACCACAACACTCTTAAACAACTTCCATTCCTCCCCCACACTGCCATTCTCCTGATCTTTCACTTTTTTCCACTCATCTCTCAATTTCTCATGATACTCTATCTTTTTGTCTCTTTTATCCAACTTACTTTCAAAACCTCCCTGCCACACCTTCTCTTAGCTTTCACCCATCTCTTACCTACTCTCAACTTTCCCTCCACCAGGTAGTGGTCAGACATACCTCCACCCTCCCCTGTCGAAACTCTCACATCCAACAATCTTCCTATTACATTCCTGGACGCAACCACATAGTCCATCAGTGCTCTGTCAACAACCCTTCCACCCTCCTGTCTCACCCATGTATACTTATATCTTTCTTCTCAAACAGGGTATTTCCAATCACCATCTCTCGCTCAACGCACATCCCTGTCATTCGTTCTCCATTTTCATTTCTTCCAGGCACACCATGCATACCAACTACACCTTCAGCTGCTACATTTCCCACTCTAGCATTCAGATCTCCCATCATTACCACATTCACATTCGCACCAAAACTCTGCAAACACTCATCAACATCATTCCAGAAAGACTTCCTCTCTTTTTCATCCCTACTCGTCAACATCATTCCAGAAAGGCTCCCTCTTTTCTTCATCCCTTTCACTACCAGGCCCATATGCACTCACAGATACCCACAACTCACGTTTAAATTTTGCTTTCACCCACATCAGTCTCGATGACACCTCATTCCATTCAATCACACACTGCTGTACTTCCGGGCTTACTAACAAGGCCACACCTTCTCGTGCACTTCCTCTATCAACACCTGACAATCCTCCATTCACACTTCCAAACACAGACTCAAATTTTCTCTTTCATCTTTGTTTCACTCAAAGCTAACACATCCAACTCTCTTCTCACAAACATTCTCCCACTCTTCTCCCTTTTAGCCTCAATCGTATTACATCCACGCACGTTCACAGACCCAACCTTCAGGGTACGGGGATAGCTCAATCCCCCATCCCTTTGGCCTGTTTCTTTTTAGGAACTAAAAAAACAGAGGAGGGGGTCCCTAGTCCCCTCACCCGCCCCTTTTAGTCGCCTTTTACGACACGCAGGGAATACGGTGGCGGAATTCTTCTTAACACAACGTGGCTGCAGAGTAGTGATACCATCCCACAGTGCGGCCAGATTGTGTCCCCCCCGCCGCAGGGGGGGGACACAATATAAAATAGTCGGGGGCATGGCCACTCAGTTCAGAAATTTAAGGCGAGTGACCCGTCTCTTTTCCATGAAAAGAAATGTATAATAATGATCTAACTCTCGGAGTTACACCGTTATGGACCACATCCGATTGGAGCGCCTTAACCAAGATAAACACCAGGCTTCCTAGAACACTGAATAAAAGCTAAATAATGAGGAGGGATGTCAGAACAGCAGACAATAAAAATGTCTCCTCCATTCATCCAGTTACTTCGGAATGTCTGTAGTTAGTTAAGACAAACTTGAAATCCAAGCTAAAGATACGGAAGCATAGAGATAGTACAAGTATAAAAACCAGTTTTATAAAACGAATGAAGATGGAGGGATCGCACTACGACAAGAACTATTGGAATGAAAGAAAAACATTGGGAAGTCGAATGCTAATCGCCCGCCAGAATATGCTGTTGTCCAAGTCCAAGATCTTGACCATATCTTGATACCCTGAAGGTTTCATGTTGATAGCTAAGCCGTTAGTGAGATATAATAGTTCTGAAGGCGGGCAATAAGAACTAATTGACCTTTGGTAGCCATTTTGGTGACCTTGACCTTGACCCCCAGTGCCCAGTTTCGAGCCAAAATTTTGGCCATATCTTGACACCCTGAAGGTTCCATGTTGATAGCTCAAGCCGTTCATGAGATATAATGGAAACACACACACACACACACACACACACACACACACACACACACACAGGCAGGCAAAAACATTATCGCTCCGCCTTGTAAAGGCATGCGATAACAAGGTCGAGGCAGTAAAACAACATGTAATCCCATCCCTGCATTTTTTGTGACATACTTTTGTGCATTGCATGCTTGGTTGACAGTTATACCACTGTCATGACGCTTTTCCAGTGTACCATAATGACACGTACTGGAGTAACATCAAAAGAAGCTGATTTTCCAAGAAGAGCTTGGTTTTAATAAAGGGACTAATGAAGGCTTTGGAGCTGAATAAAATCCGGAGATAATAACAAGCAGCATTGAGAGAGCGCAACACGATAGATCATTGACCGAACTTTTTACTTTGCTCCGTGACCCCTACCTTTAACTGGTTGCTCTCAAACTTGAAATACTTTATCCTTATGGTGCAATTAACACGCCCAGTATGTATTGTCCAAACTGGGTCAGTAGTGTTTAAGCTGACCTTGTCCTGTATCCCAGGAAACCATCTACTACTTTCGGTGGCAACCATATAACACAATAACGTCTGGTGGTGTAGTGGGGCGAGGTGCTTCTTCTGGTCTAGTGAGTTTAAATGCTCCAATCAGCTAGGTCAAGTAGAGGAGTATGTCCGAGGTATAGTTGGGTTTTGTTGCTGATATAATGCCACTCAGGGGAAAGCAAGGCTAGTCACCCTTGCTCTAAATATCGACTAAATATCCTAGCCCTGGACACCTATGCTCCTGATGAGGCAGATAAAGCATTTGGTGGCAGATAAATAGTAAACCTGGATGTCATAGCTCCTAGTGAGGGCAGCAGGGACAGATAAGGCATTCACATAATTGTCTGATGGTCATATATTGCGCTACAGAAGAAGTAAGATAAAAGAAGGGAACAAGGTTTTGAATTTTTTGGTCAGTGACACTTAAGTGGAAATAATGAATTGTTTAATATAGATGAAAGAGTATCAGGCTTAATATAACACAGTGATGTATGATGATAATTCGTGTATATGCATCAACAGCAGCATTTGATTAAAAAAAAAGTTCAGTGAAAATTCAGAGGAAACTTAGGAAAAACACAAAACTCAGTAAGCTTTTGTGATGGGAGACATTGATGTGCAAGAACCGGGTATTTGTTCAACGCAGAGAAACCTTACGCAGGCAGAGGGATAAAACCAGTAAGATAGCGTTATCACTCTACGCATTACTTTATCATCGTCAGTCAGTTCGAGATGGTTTCTTGCTTCTAGCACAACAACACAAATCAGTGGAAGGAAGTGTTTTGTGTATAAGGGAGTGAGTCAGGGACGGAGATAACGGTGAACTGGATACCGGCGAGCGAGAGAGAGAGAGAGAGAGAGAGAGAGAGAGAGAGAGAGAGAATGTGTGTGTGTGTGTGTGTGAAGGTCCAGCTGCGGTAGTGGCTCTGATCACTACCTTTACACAGCAAACGAGGGGGGGGGGGGTAGTGGAGGGAGAAGGGGGGTTATGAGGGGGGCTGATGAGGGAGGAAGTGGAGGTAGAGAAGCGGGGCTGAGAGAGGAGGGGAGGGGGATTGATTAGGAGATAGAGGAGGGGAGTGGAGAGATGGAAGGAGTAGGGAAAAGAGGGAGATGGGAATAATGGTAGAAGGAAGTCGGGGAGAAGAAGGAAGAGGTAGAGATGGCGTAAGTGAGAGACAGGAGGTTGTGAGAGAGGAATGAAAGGAAAGGCAGAGGTAGGAGAATAGTGGGAGGAAGAGATAGCAAGGCGTAGCTGAGAGAGACGTAGAGGAGAAGGAAACAGAGGCAGTGGTTGAGAGGTGGTTACTAAAGGAAGAGGACGGCGAAGAAAACCCACAATTGTTGACGGAGAATATATTATTATTCTCCGTCTACAAGTGTGAGTTTTATTCACCGTCTTTGATTATCATGCCAGAGTGATTCATCCAGCCAAGGGAAGAGGAGATGAGGGAGGTAAAAAGGGTGGGGACTGATGGAGGGGGAAGGATGGAAGGGGAGTTAGATCGGAGAGAGAAATAAAGGATGGGGTGTAGGTAGCAGGAGAGGTTGTGTAAGGGAAGGTTAAAGAGAGGGAGAGGAAGTAGGCGTTGACGGAAAGAGAGAGGTAAATAGAGAGGGGATGGGAAGAATGGAGGAGAAAGGAAGGAAGGGAGGGGAGGGGGAGAAGGGAAGATTAATATGGAGGTAGAAATAGGTGAAGAGATTAAGTGGTAAAGAGAAAGGACTGATGAAGGAAGGATAGGTGAGTAAGGTATAGAGAAACTGAGGGAAGAGGAGGGGAATAGAGGGAAGGGGGAAGAGGAGGAAACAGAAGTGAAGAAAGAGGGGTGGACTAGGAATGGTGGGAAACGTACGGAGAGAATGACTTATGGGAGAGGGAAGTAGGAGAATAATGATGGGAACAGTGAACTCCGCCATGAGCCTCGGATGAGAAACTGCCTGCAAGCACAGATTCGCCCAAGCCGGAAAACAGTATAGAGAAAAAAAAAAAAAAAAGGGAAATGTGTGAGAAAAATATATATATATATATATATACAGTATATAAGAATGGACAAGGTTGCAGGAGATAATGCTAGAGTAGGAAAATATGTTCATGTGGATAGACAGAGCATTTACAGTGAGTGGAAAATTCTGCTGAGGAAGCTGCTGGTCCTTGGTGGGGGGGGGGAGAAATGTATTACTGTGATTTGGAATAAGATTGATGTTGAGTGAAACTATTACTGTGATCAGGAAAAACCGATGGTGTGAGAAAAGGTGTACAGGTATATGATGGGAAGGTTATTGGGATTATGAAAATATAAGTAAAACTAGAGCAGAACATTACTAGGATTAATGGAGTTGATTAGTGTGTCAAAAAATAAATACTTAGAGAGAGAGAGAGAGACTGATGAGGCTTTGAGAAAATATTGCGCTACATGAACTGGGAAAACTTGTACTGGGTTAGAAAAAGTTGCCGTAAAATAAAACAAAAATAAGATTCTTTGGTCATAGAATCCTTGTGGTCTGCCATATCATCCTTCCGCGTTACGTAGTTAAGAAAAAAAAATCCGGAAATCAGCTTTACTGGATTCGTTGCTCTCTCTCTCTCTCTCTCTCTCTCTCTCTCCCTCCCCCCCTCTCCCCCTCTCCCTCTCTCTTTCTTCCCTTTTTTTTCCTCTTTCTGTCTCTCTCCCTCCTTTTCTCCTCTCNTCTCTCTCTCTCTCTCTCTCTCTCTCTCTCTCTCTCTCTCTCTTTGCACCCCGTCCATAAATAACGGTCTAATCTGGCTTATTGACTTCCGTGTGATTTTGACGAGCGAGGCTGACTGACGGCGCTCTTGGAAACGTGGGTGTGGATTAGACCTGCCCCCCCCCCCTCTCTCTTTCTCTCTCTCTCTCTCTCTCTCACACACACACACACACGAGGGTAAGTGCATGCTGCAGTTGGTTTGTTATCTGACGGAACTGGGTCATTCACACAACTTCACTTTTCGCGGTAGAAAATTATGTAGACCGTACTGTGAGGTAGGAATGAGTCTCCTTGGTTACTAATCAAATGAACCCTCCAGTCTGACTACACCCGATCCTTAATTCTGAAAGGAAAGGCTCAAGAAATCTTCGCCGGGCTAGACAAATAAATACACTATAGACCGATTAACGTGTGAGGAGGGGGAGGCCAAGGATGAGATGGAGGGATTGGGTGGGGAGGTATATGAGAGAGGCGAGGCTGAGCTGGGAGCTGGGCAGTGAAATGTTGGGGGACAGGGCGACATGGAGGCGATTTGTTTGTGGCCACCCCTTAGGGGATTAAGGAGTCTGACAATAGATAGATAGAAGATATGGCCACAGTACGAGAAGACAAATATATACCATGTAGTGTAGGAAAACTGGTATTGTGTAGATTGTAGATAGATAGGTCGATGGATTAATTGATTGATATAGGTTTAGGTATTTATCATAGGGAAGGGTAAAAGAAAGCATATATTACTACACGTTGATAGAACCTGCCTGCTAGGTGCTTCAATGTGGGGTAGGAAAACAAATGGGTGGGTGGCCTGTAAGAAGTGGGTGGTGTGGCCTGAAGTGGTGAGTGGTTAGGGTTGGACCAGTACTCCCTGTGGATATGGCTGGCTTTGATGGTGGGAAGGTGTATATCACGAAATTCTATTTTCAGTTCGACGTCGATGAGATGGAGCGTAGAAAAAGTGTTAGGGTGAATGGAGATGGGTGGGCGAGACGGGATGGGACAGAGGGATGAGGATGAGGCAGGGTGGGGATACTAACACCCTTTGATGATACGTAGGAGGGCTTTAAGAAGGGAGAGAGTGGTGAAATATGAGAACAGAGTGTGAGAATAAAGTGAACAAAACGTGGGAATGAAGTGAACAAAGCGTGAAAATGAAGTGATGTGAGAAAAAGCGAGACAGAAAAGGTGAAACTACAAGAAGGAAGTGGCTGAATGTAAGAAAAATTTAGAGAGGGAGGGGAAGGTATTAAGGCATGAAGAAAAAGATGGGATGCCCAAAAAAAAAAAGATAAAGACGAAAAAAAAATGAAAACAGTGGAATGGAAGGTAAAATAGAAAGAATTGAAATGGAAAGAATGAAATGTGAAAAAATGTACAAAGAAATCAGGAAAAATGTAGGAAGATGAAGAAGGAAACAGTGGAATGTAATGTTAAATTGCGACGAATAAAGACAGAAATTAATGAAATGTTAGAAGAAATTAAGAAATGATCAGAAAAGAAAGCTTGTGAAATGTGATTAGAAAAAGTGACAAGAGAAGGAGCGAAGAAAGTGGTCATAAGGGAATGTGGGGGGAATAAAAAGAAATACGTGGTTAGGTCGTCTGTCATGAGGGTCGGACCGTGGGATGCAACACTGATCGTAGAGTACTTGGCTTGAAGAACCTAACTCCTTTCATTCGATAGTGCTGTGATTCTATATGGCTCGAATCTCTCTCTCTTTTTTTTTTTTTTTTTTTTTTTTTGTCTCTTCTACCTGCATTAGAATTTTTAGATCCACCGTACGTAAGAATGAACGGCAGTTTCTTTTCCCTCACCACTGTGTAATAGACATGGAAACTGACCAGTTTATGTTGGAATTTGGCGCCTCAATAAAAGAAAGTAATGGAATGTGGTGAGCGGAGCTGACAGGGTGCTGGTTGAGGTGTGCTGACCGTGTGACCTTGAAGATGGTGTAAGAAACATTTTTACAACTTTTCAAGAAATGTGAAAAAGGAAAAATTGAATCAGACATAATAACGTTTGTGGAATGCAGTTAAGAATGCAAACTACCTGGAGTGTTGGGAGAGGTGTGTTGACCTCGTGACTTTGATGCGAGTATAAGAAAAAGAGAAAGAATTAACCCTAGATAGTTAACCCTTTTTTTTTTCTTTTTTTTTAATCTCAGTAGATAACCCAGGGGGCTCACAAACCCCTAGGGGAAGAAATTAAAAACAAATGCTTACGTTTAGGTCATTGGAATGTGCATTACTACACAAATAATTTGATGTGCTTTACTACGCAAGTAATCCAAACTTTTTTTTTATTGAGACCAGAAAAAAATAAAAGGAAAATATATATTTTATAAATTTTTGAAAAAAAGTGCAGAATGTTAGCTAAGTTTTACCTTTGCCGTAGCAAAACTGAAAGCTAATATCTTAAACTCTGGGGTCATCTGCTGTAGACAAAAGGAGAAACACAGCAAATGAAAATTAACTGCACATAAGGAATGACATACGAGGTAACATGTTAGGTAACCTGGGGTCTTACCGACCCCAGAGGCTCAGTAGAGTAAAATCAGAGCCAGTTCCAGGAATTACCCCATCATCTCCATGAAGGACTTCACTCATCAGTAAGGTAAACGGAAGGACAGATTCCTTGGTCTTAAGTGCATATAATTATGAAAAACTTGATTTTCTGGGCCTGGGGTTTTTGATCCCCCAGGTTACCTATCTAGGGTTCAGAAAGTGATGAAGTGAGATATAAAAGTGAGAAAAAATTTTGGGCAGAGAGTAGTGGAATGTTGTAAAAAATGCGGATAATAGGATTTTGGCTGAAGTGTGTTGAACCTGTAACCCTGAAGGAAGTGTAAGAAAAGAAGTGAGAGGAATAAGAAAATGTGATGGAATGTAATAAAACGTGAGACAGAACTGTGACGGAAAGTTAGTGGAATGCAGTAAAGAATGCAAATAAGAGGGTGTTGGTTGAGAGGGAGTGTTGACCCTGTGACCTTGAAGGGAGTGACTCCTCTGGCCCTCCCAGCCAACTGCTACGTAATACTCAGTCTACCCCCCGTTGCCATCACCCTGACCAGCACCTCCTCCCCCCCTGCCCAAGTTCCATAACCCAACCCGAGGACCAGTATATTCCCTCTACTATAAATAGCACCATCATCCTGCCTTGTAACTATCTGCCTGCCTAGTACAGTACCTACCTCCCTGCCTAGCACGTACCTTCCTGGCGCCGAAGAGAATCTTACATGTGGTGGCGGTGTGCACCGTGGGTTCAGCAGCTGCGGCGTTCACTCGGGAGCCAAACCTCCCCATATTTCCCTACATATCGCCAGACTCCGGTCCGACCTTGATGAGACGCTCTCTACCACAAAGGGGCTTCAGATGGTGGTGTATGTATTGTACTGTACCTGAAGGACGGCCACACATAAGCAGTGATGTACCTGTGGTCGACGGGTCTGCTTGGCCTAACAGAGAGAGGCCAGGTAATAATAACAAGAACAACCTACCCTCCTGCTTAGTACCTCTCCCAGTCCTCCCTTTCCCGCTGCTACGTAACACATCTTCGCAGCCGCAAACCCCCCTACCCCCACCAGTTCAGTACCCGCCTCCCCAATCATAGAATCATAAGGGTGTTAGGAGGAGGGTAGGACAGATACCAGGCAGCTGCAGACACACACACATGGTGAAACAGTTGATAGTGGTGGTAGAGGTAAATAGAAAAGAATATCGTGTCAGTTGGATTATTACAGTCCTAAGCCGACTCCGAACCTTCTTTACCCCTGCATAGGTGTTGGCTTCATACACGGGTATTATTCGCCCCTGTTTAGAGTACA
>JAGKTI010035528.1:0-11243 GCA_018397915.1 Birgus latro | reverse complement strand
CACCTCCTGCAGGAGAGAGGGATCGTTAGAGACTGTCAGCAACATGAAGGGCACAAGGCCTTCAATGATTCAGTTTTTATTTCAATTACTACATGTATACAGTAAGAGTGAACCGATATGCCTACATAATCGGAATTCCAGGGGCCTGATTACAAAGTGGTGAATGTGTGACCAATTTCACTGGTCAAGCTGTTTAAGTCCCCATCTGTCACATCCCTAATTGTATTCTTGACTCTACCTTACCACACTGAGTAAGAAAAAAGGTCTAGATGACAAAAAGCTGCACCGTCTTTATTTACTCATCACTGGTTAATCCATTTCCTCTCATCAATGATCATCCATGAACAAGCACTGCCAAATAGGCATTTGTGAAGGTTTGCCTACATAAGCATTCATCCATAGCCTGGGACTTCTGAAATGGAAGTGGGCCTCCACATGCCTTGGTCACCTCCATGCTGCTTGATCTCTAGCGGCCTCCCTATTCAGTGTCTTAACCCTGAGGTTACTCTCTATGATCCATTTACCATAACCTGACAAAGATACATAACCCCTTTGAGCTCCGTGGATTTGGGAGTTGATTTAGCTAAAAGCCAAGGAGACTCAGTCCGGTCTTATCTGCTAATCACTGAATTCTGTGCAAAATATGGTTATGAGCCACTTCCATCAGGTGAAAACCACTACAGTAACCAAGGAGACTCATTCCTACATCAAAACTAAGACTTATCAATCTCTATCCTTAAGGAGGCTCCCAAACATCCCCTCCTTTGTGATTTGTTTTTGGATATAAACAGCTGGTTGATATAATACAGTACATTACTTAAGAAGTGTATGTTGATATTAAAATATTATAAATAACACTGAGGGGGGCAGTAGGATGTAATAAGCAAAATAAATCACTTAGGAATAGGTGTTAGGGAGTTTCCTTAACTGAGGAGAATACTGGCTATCAAATTTCATTCAACCACAACATTTATTTAAATTGTGGGACTGTGCCAGTTCCGTCAGATGAAAACAAAGCTATTATGGTAACCACAGGTACATATTCCGCTTGAAATCCCACAACAAACCATCATACACATCTCCCTCAACTGCCTGCCTAACCTACATGACACATCAGTATGCACATGTCCCTGAATTCCTCCCTATCCCACAACAAACCATCATACACATGTCCCTCAACTGCCTGCCTATCCCACATGACATATCAGTATACACATGTCCCTGAACAGCCTCCCTATCCCACAACAAACCAGAATACAAATGTCCCTGAACTCCCTCCCTATCCCCCAACAAGAGGATGGTAGACTGAAGACAGAAAAACCTCTTCATTTCATCATATACAGACTATGCCCAGGATCACAGCAACAAATTACATACACATTCATACAGATACATACACATACACAAGATACATACACATACAAACACAAACATACACAAGATACAGACACATACACAAACACAAGATACAGACACATATACAAACACAAGATACATACAAAGATACAAACATACACACAGATACATGTACACAATACATACACAAGATACATACACAGATACAGACACAAGATACATAGACAGATACAGACACAGATACATACACAGATACAAACACAAGATACATACACAGATACAAACACAAGATACATAAACAAAACACATACACATGCACAAGATACATACACAAGATAAAACAAACAAATACACAAATACAAACACAAAATACATACACATACATGTACAAATATACATACAGAGATACAACCACAAGATACAGACACAGATACAGAGCAAGCCTACTTAATAAAAAAAAAATAGCTACACACACTAAAAAATCAATCAAAAAACACAAATGATGAAAATGCTAATACAGAATGAATACAATAATCTGCTTACCTATGTCTAAATCCCATTTGAAATAAGTGACAAAAATACAAAACATATAAATCTCACTGGCACACATTTTATAAAAAATGAATATGATAAATACCAACAGACTACACTCTATACACCTTAACCTGGGCCAGATTTTGCTTCTTGGAGCTTATTTCATGTGGTCCAGCAGCTGAAAATACAATGCTATGGCTCTATATTATTTCAAAACCCTATATCATGACTGGCATAGTATTCAAGAGTTAACCTAGCATTACAAATTACTATTCAAGATGGAGAGATGGAATAATAAGGCCAGGTTAAGGTAAAAATAGTAGAGTTACCATGGCAATTACCAGTATGCCATAATAAAAATAATAACAAAAATAACATGGATAACAAGGGAGCATGCCTACTTAAACCTTCAACCAGGTGGCACATCTTTGGTCATACAACCGATCTCTATTTTACGATGAACCAGCATGTGATTAAAGGCTTATACGATGACTACATGTAAGGACCTTTTCTGATATACAGCATAGCAAAGGTACTGTACGATCATCAGAACGCAAGCATATTCAATTGTTAGTTCCAAGATGGCCTCACAACTATGTCACTATTGG
This sequence comes from Birgus latro, assembly GCA_018397915.1. Taxonomy (NCBI): domain Eukaryota; kingdom Metazoa; phylum Arthropoda; class Malacostraca; order Decapoda; family Coenobitidae; genus Birgus; species Birgus latro. Next base: position 8,745 of record JAGKTI010035528.1, on the reverse strand, counting down.
GTGCGATAGTGTCAGTGATGGAACGCGAGTGTGGCGGTGTTGCCAAACCAACAAATGAACTGCAGCGAAATTAAAAAACTACCAGAACAGATGTTTATAGTTATTCTTTATGGCAAGGAGCAAGTGCAATGCAATGAAGTAAAATAATTACGTTTAGGTGAGCTGGAAATTTGTCTACACTTTGTTAAGTAGGTGATCTTTGGCCAAAAACATTCCCACTGAACATACATTATATTGACCAGATACATGATAAATCCCAAGGTGATGGATTTTATTCAAAGGCATCATCGTAAAACAGGTGTCGATTGTACTCCTCCTACTTCCACATAATTTAACTCTATAGAGACTTTTCAAAGGAGACTTATCCAACTAGATGGCTAGATACAGCCTTCATCAAACAAATCACAACAATAAATTGCTCTAAAGTTGGTACACAGTATTTGGAGGAATCAGTGCCACCAGCTGAAGGCATCACTATCCAACACTTTATCATTAATTACCTTGAGCAGAGGACATTGCAGGGATGGATGATCTTGCTGCATATCTGAAAAATTTGTCTGTATTAGCAACTTGAGAATTATATAACTCATTCAATCTGGTGATATATTTTATATTTCGGTCTTGTCACCTCCAGACATTTCCATTCACCTAAATACTTTCTCTGAGCTTAGAATGGTTAGATACAAACTTTATTAATCCCTCAGCTACTGCATGGTATGAAATTATAAAGAAAATGCTAAAATACTTTTGTAGCTACGATTACTCAGTATAAAAAATAAGCTTATTTAGGACATAAAACAAGATTAACTGAAACTGAAAAAACCTGTCTGGTAGTAAGAAATACTGAAATCAAATTCCAGCAATATTACTTACCTCCATAGGGTGAGCAGATGACACTGGAGAAAGAAATAGTATGTCCTCAGCCACTGACGATAACACTTGCAAGCGGCCCATTGGATCTTCAAACTCCAGTCAGTAAATTCCCGAAGTACCTGCAAAACTTTTAACAATTATCATTCTATCTATTAGTATCCTGTACATTGTTTATTATACAGTACAGGTATACCCCGGTTTAAGTAAAAACCCATCTCTACGCTGGGTATCATGTATCGACGTAGATGCCAACAACCACTCACTGGATGTAGTGCTGCCTACTTCTTCCTTAGTCTTTATGATTCTTTTTCTGTGCCCACCCTCCTCTCTTCCTATTTCTCCCATCTTTCCTGTCACTTCTTATTGCTTTTCTTTCCATTACAGGTGGCTTTACATTGAGTGGCAAGCCAAATGGTTTCCTGTAAGCCAAGAATCTATTTCCAATGCTGGGTGGTAACCATATAACCAAACCATGTGCTCCCAACGTGTCAACAAGTGGGTTGGTGGAGGGTAAGTGCCCCTACCTGAAAAACATAACTCAAAGTCAAATGGCCACCCCTTACGGGATTATAGCATCTGGTAATAGATAGATAGATAGATAGAATTTGAAGCATTACTACTTACCTCCATGGGGTAAGCAGATGACACTTCGAATGAACTGGAGAAAGAAATGGTATGTCCTCTGCCACTGATGATTAAACTTGACGGCCCATCGGGTCTTCAAACTCCAGTCAGTAAATTCCCGAAGTACCTGCAAAACTTTTAACAATTACCATTCTGTATATTAGCATCCTGTACATTGTTTGTTATACAGTACAGGTATACTCCGGTTTAATGATGCAATTGGTTAAGTAAAAACCCGTCACTATGTGGGGTATCATGTATCGAGGTAGATGTAACATGTGAAGTACAGGTATAACCTGGTTTAACGATCTAACTGGTTAGGTAAAATCCCGTCATTAGACGGGGAATTGTATATCAGGGTACTTTTAACATGCATTTCAATGTGGACCGTTTACCAGCCTTGGGTTTCCCCACAAATCAAATCCAAAACCCACCCAGATGAGCCCCAAAACAGGTATAAAAGCAATCTAAATGACCTAACAGCTGTCAAGGAAGCTAACCTAAGTCTAACACCTGTAAATAACTCACTAAAACCAACAAAGCAAGCCTGAAAATCATAAGGAATAGGTTAGAAAATGTCAAACACCAATCATCACTCACTTCTTGTCCATGTCTGGTCCTGGTCATCATCCTTGCTATCCCCCCCGAGGGTTGGTGACATGTGGTGCTACCTAACACTCAATCCTCCTCCTCAAAGCCCTCAAACCCCATCTCCAGGGGAAGTTCAGAGGATGGTGGCGATGGGGTGCGATGCAATGGCTCAGGTGGAGGCAATGGAGTGTGATGTGACACTCAGGTGGTGGGGATGAGGTGCGATGTGATGCCTCTGGGGGTGGTGATGGAGTGCGATGCGATGACAGAAGAGGTGGTGAGGGGTACAGCTGCGATGACCCGTGAGGTGGTGGGGGAGACCGCTGCAATGAATGATGAGGTAGCAAAGAAGTCACTTGCGGTGGCATACGTTGTAGCTTGGGAGACAGAGACAGTGGCCATGGTGGTGTGGGAGATGGAGGCCAGAATGAGCAAGGCAGCGATGGAGAGGCAGAGTGCATTAGTGGAGACACAGGTGATGGGGATCGGTTGGAGGTTAGGTCCAGCACTATGGTGCAAGCACATCCTCGGCGGGAGGTGTCCCTTGGTGTTTCTCTGTTGGTTGAAGGCTGGGGAGATGCTCTGCACGTCGAGGGCTGGGGAGATCCTATGTGACTTGCTGGTGTGGTGGGGGCCTGCTTAAAGAAGCTTGTGCTCGTAGTCTGCCTGGCTGCCCTCTTCTTCTCTTACAGCATCGTCCTGTACACTTTCATCCCCTCCTCGAGCTGATTAGTTGTGTCCCTGCTTCGTCCTGGGAGGGAGTCGTGTGTCTGCATGAGGTCAATTATCTCGGTTAGCTTCATTAGCATCTCCTTCAGGATTTTGATGTTCAGAGCTCGGGCCTCAGGGACGACCTCCTCCTCCTCTGCCTCCTGGTGCACACGCTGGATCTCCATATTGAGGAGCTCCTCGTTGCTGAGCTCCTCCCTGTGGCTCTTGAGAACCTCCTCCACATCATCCTCGTCCACCTCCCTGAAGCCCAACTTGTGCAACAATACAACTATGTCCTGCCGCACACGCTGCACAGGCGGCGCTTGCAAGCCCTAGGGGAAGCCGGTAAAGGAGTGCACGCACTCTGGCCACAGCTTCTGCCACACCCCATTCATGGTCACCTTGCTAACCTCACTCCACGCTGCAGTGATATTCTGTAGGGCGTGGAATATGTTATAGCCCTTCCAAAACTGCTGCACTGTTGTCCTGTAATCACTGTTGCAGGCCCTTACCAACTGCTGCATAGCATGGTAAAGATAATAAGCTTGAAGGCAGCGATCACCCCTTAGTCCATCCGCTGCAACAAGGACGTGGTGTTTTTGGGCAGGAACACCACCTCAATAGTGCTGGACCATTCCTTCATCGTGGGAGGATGGCAAGACCTGATAACTGAAGTCAGCCATGCCTTCTTGTTTGACTTACAGTTAACCCCCCCAGAGCCCTGGGGTTCTCGGAGAGGCAAACAAGGAGTGGCTTCAACTTGAGGTCTCCCTCGGTGTTGCCCCCGCAGCAGTAGTGTCAGCCGGTCCTTCGAGGTCTTGAATCCTGGCATAGATCTTTCTTCCATTACAAGATATGTGTTATGCAGCGTGTTTAAGTGGTGACAACTTGCTCCTTGCACACGGCGCATAGAGCAGTGTCCTTTATCTAGACTGGGTTGGGTCTACTCAGGGCAACTTAGAGGAACAGGGCATAAAAACACCGGGCAACAAACCTTACACATATATTACCTTAATTCTTTACACTAGACACAATATAATACAGTGGCACACAATACATAAGATACAGTTCAATACTATGGACAGGGCCGAGGGACTCTAGGGCAGTTCACATAGCCGTGGGTTGCTTTTGAGATAGGGCCAGCATCTTGAGGTCCCAGGGGTGAAGACAGCCTTTATCAGGAGGCCAGATGATGCTGGATCGACCAGGGGGCCTTCATCAGGAGGCCGGGCTGCCGTTGGGTCATCCGGGAGTGTTCGGTGGGGCTGCGTGGTAGAGGCACCAGTTACTCGGGTCCCGAGGGTCGGGCCTAGGGACTTGGCCCGAACAGAAAGAGCAGGCAAACCTGTCAGTGCCTGCTCTGTCGGGCTGGACGTCATCGGGTGGGGCAGGGGAGGTCACACCCCGGTGTCCTGGGGATGTCCCGGCTTGTCCGAAGTCTGAGGTCTCTCATTGGCTGGGCCTTCGTCAAGGGTGATCTGTGGCTTCCCACCAGTGCAAAACCAGTTGCAGGGGACAAGCCTCAGGTATCAGAGGGCCTCTCCAGACATGCTCCAGCTGCTGCTACTCCGGGAAGGTGTTGCTGAACATGGAAGGGGCGAGGAAACCCGCTCCGCCGCAGGTGGAGGTTGGCGAGCCAGGGAAATCCTCAGGAGGGGAAAGCACTGGGGCAGAGGGCAAGGGGCAGCATGTAGTCATTCCCTCCTTGCCGCAGCTGGTGGCCGTCACCAAGTCCCCTAGGACATGGAGCTCAGAGCATCTGGTGGCTGTCTCCTCCCTCGTGTGGCTGGTGGCTCTCACTGAGGGCCCGTGCCCCTGGTTGACGGTGGGCGGAGTGCGGCTGGTGACCTTCAAACACCCACTGGTGCAGCTGGTGGTCGTCACAAAAGAGCCACGTCCCGTGAGGACTACATCTCAAGTGTGACTGGTGGCCATCACCGAGGTCCTACTTCCCCTAGGGACTGCAGGGATTCTGCAGGAGTCAGACGAGGTGTGGCTGGTGGCTGTCACCTGCCTGGTGGTGCAGCTGGTAGCCGTCACCAAAGCCCTCTTCCCTTAAGGGTATTTAATCTGAAAGCAGCTGGTGGCTGTCTCTCCCCGTGTGAGACTGGTGGCCGTCTCTCCCCGTGTGCAGCTGGTGGCCGTCTCTTCCTGTGTGCGGACGATGGCCACCACTTGGTATGACTGAGGGAGGGTAGCAGCAAGTGAGCAGCTGGTGGCCGTCAAGAGGATGCTGTCTGGGGCTAAGGAGTTAGCCCCACCCTGAACCTGGCAAGGGCTGGTCCGGCTGAGATGTAATGCGCCGTGACTGTTACCTCCCAGGTGAGGCACCTGAGCGCGAGAGGGGCATAGGGCAAAGGTAGAGGTAGGTCCGTCTTGCGTTGAACCTTCGCTCACTGTTGTAGCCTCTTGGTTGTCTCTTCCTAGAGTGGGTGTCATACTCGGGTGGAGTGTCTCGGTGGCGCGTATTTCACAACCATCGGCGGGGTAGAAGTCACATCCCTGTGCCTGAAGGTAGTACATTTCGGTGGTGACAGTCCGGTGCTGTGGTGTGAGGTGGCGCAGGAGGGAAGTCCAGTGGGGCATGATGGTGTCGGGGTTGTGCTGGTGGGAGTAGGTGAGGAAGAGCGTCGAGGCCTGGGTTGACTCCCGAAGGAGGCGATGGAGGTGGAGGGTTCCTTTGACATGCCGCTTCTTTCCCTGGGTGGGAGCCCACACGATACGTCGCATTTTCATTGGTGGTAGTTGTGAGGCGTCAGCGTGGTCCGGCTGAATGCTGGCCACAGGTGAGGTGGACGGCGTTTTATGCCGCTGGTGAGGGGCAAAATCGGAGTTGTCCCTTGGGAGTGGGTTGGGTGGAGTTTTCCACTGGACCTGGTGTATACAGTATGGGGGTTGTGTTTGGTGATGTAGGTGTCGTAGGTGGTGTGGGTGAAGAGGTAGTTGTGTATAGGGGTGGAGGGCGGAAGACTCGTCCCAACCTGGTGACACTGGTGGTGAGGGTGGGCATGGGCAATGAGTGGTGGGGGAGGTTGTGTGATGTGGTGGCGGTGCATTTTGGTGGCTGGGGTGGTGGTGTGCGGGAGGTTGGTGGTGAGGCGTCAGAGGTGTTGGGGGGGTGGGGGTGGAGCACACTGAAGTGGCATGGAGTGGTGTGGGTAGGAAGCTGGGAGCATGGTGATGTGGGCGGAAGTGGTGGTTGAATTGTTTGGCGCTAAGGTGCGTGTGGTGGCGGAGGTGTGGTGGTCCGAGCAGAATGATGAGGTGAGGCTGCCGTGGGGGGGAGAAGAAGGAGGGGGGGGGGGGGGGGGGGGGGGGGGAGTGTGGGGAGGTCATGGAGTAGGGGGGAGAGGGTGCAGAGGTGGAGGAATGTGTAAGGTAGAGAGTGTATGAGTGAAAGAGCGAGCTAGGGGTTGTGGGGTATGATGAGGTGGCGGGGCCGGTGAGTTTAGAGGGCGAGGTGGGAGGGGATGCACCGGCTGTATAGGGTTGCAAGTGTCTGTTGCTTTAGGTGCGGTGGGTGTTGTGATAATTAATAGTGACTTGGTACGGGTTCGGAACATGGCTAACTGTGCAGGGCCCCGTGAAGCAAGGGGCTAACATGGTGGTTAGAAGTTGGGCCACCACTACTAAATCTCCCAGCTTGTAGGGGTTAGACGGGATGATGTCCGGCTGTAGGTCTTGTTGTTTCTGAAGGTGGTGCAGCCTTCTTTTGAGATGGTGAAGGGGGTTGGATACTTGTGACGTAGAGGGGAGCTTGACGATATGTCTTAAGTGTAGGAGAAGAGGGGCTTCCCCAAAGATACGTTCATGGGGAGAGACATCGTCATCTCAGGGGCATGAATTAATTCCCCACTGTATAATCTTCACGTGGGCAGGCCAGTCTTCGTTCTTTGTTTCCACTACGCGGGTCTGCACTTGGTTTAAGAGGGTGCAGTGGCTCCTCTTGCATATTCCATTCCCTTGGGTCCAGAAGGGAGAGGAGTGGGAGATTTGGTATCCAAATATGGTAACGAGTTCCTGCCATATTTTACTAGTGAATTCTGGTGCGTTGTCTGAATGCAGCGCCTGAGGGATACCATAATTGGGTAAGACGTGGCGGATGAGGGCTTTGGCTACTGCCACAGCATGGTGCTCCTTGGCCAGAAAGGCGATGAGGAATTTTGAATAGGTGTCCACGAACATGATTATCTATCGGTAGCCAACTTAAGGTGGGAAGGGGCCTAGTACATCCATGGCCAGTAGTTGCCAGGGTTTGTGGGCTGTGATTTTTCCCATGGGGCTGGGCTGGCGCATGATGTCCTTGCCTAGTGCGCAGGCCAGGCAGACTTGAAACACTTGCTTGGCCAGGTTGAAGGGGCCATGGGTCCAGTAGGTGTCCAAAAATACCTGTAGTAGCTTTTTGGTGCCCAGGTGTATGCTGCTGTTGGAGTGGAGGTGGGTCAGGGTATCTAGGGTGGTTTCGTGATCGAGCACAATGTGACTTGGGGTGAATAGATGGTCACCGTGCTGATGGAGTTTTGAGGGGGCATCCAGTCGGGGCGGTCTTGGTTAAGCCATTGTTGTACGAGATCCGGCTCAATACGGATGAAATGCACCGGCAGCAGGGACAAGGCATCTGAATTGGTGTGGAGTTTGCCGGGGAGGTAGGAGATCTCACATTTACATTCCTCTAGAGTCTCCCTCCATCGGATGAGCTGCGCATTCTACGAGTTGGATTTGCGGAGCCATTGTAGGGACTGGTGGTCTGTAATGAAGGTGACTTTCATGCCTGACAATGAGGCCTGGAAGTGCTCGAGTGCCCAGACTATGCCGAGGCAATCCCACTTGGTTGAGGGTGCGGATGGCGCACACGATGATATGTTCACGTCCTTCCTGGACCTGGGCGAGAACGGCGCCTATCACTACTAAGGAAACATCCATGTATAGGCGGAAGGGTGAGGTGTAATCGGGGAAGGTAACAATAGGGGCTGAGATGAGGTAATCTTTTAGGGTGCTGAAGATTCCTCCGTTCATGAAAAAAAGCTCGCCCTTCCTGGTCAGATCGTGGAGGGGCTTGGCGATGTTGGCGAAACCCTTCACAAATCGCCTGTGGTAGGAGATGAGCCCCAAGAAAGCTCGGACTTCATAGACATCTCTGGGTAGTGGTAGATCCACGATGGCTCGGATCTTATCAGGGTTGGGGGCTATTCCTGTCTTGGAGACTATGTGACCTAGGAAGGCAACGGAATGTGCCGCCAGGATGCATTTGGAGGATCAGAGCTTTAGCCCAGCCTGCTGCATACGTAAAAAGACCTGCTTGAGGTGGAAGAGGTGGTCGTCCCAGGTCTTGCTAAAAATGATGACATCATCTAGGTAGGCAAGGCATGTCTCCCAGGTAAGGCCACTGAGTATGGACTCCATGAGGTGGGAGAAGGTGGCAGGGGCATTACAGAGTCCGAATGGGAGAACATTAAATTCATAATGCTTTCCATTGCTAGTGGAGAAAGCTGTTTTCCCTCGATTGTTGGGGTGGACTGGGACCTGCTAATATCCCGACTGGAGGTCTAAGGTGGAGAACCACGACGCCCCGTGAAGGGAGTCATCGATCCATGGAAATGGTGTGGCGTCCTTAGTGGTGACGTCGTCGAGTCGATGCTAATCCACACAAAACCTCATAGTCCCATCTTTCTTTTTGAGTAAAACGACAGGGTAGGAACACGGGCTGGTGGAGGGTGAGATGACGCCGGCATCTAACATTTCCTGGGCCTGCCGGTCCTCCTCAGCTTGTTGCTTAAGAGTTTTTTGTCTTGATGGTTGGCAAATGAGTGGTCCTTCCGTGTGGATCTCGTGGGTCAGGTAGGTTGTGTGGCCAAAATCTGCTGGTCCTGACATGGATAAGTCCTGAAAGTCCAGAAGTAGGTGTTCGAGACTGTCTGCTTTGTGGGGTGAGAGGTGAGGGGACAG
>JAGKTI010035527.1:0-11243 GCA_018397915.1 Birgus latro | reverse complement strand
TTAGGTTAGGTTAGGTTAGGGTCATGAAAAACCAGTGCTGGAGCTTCAGGACCAATATCCGGACATGCCTTTGGCTCTATTACGTCGGATATTGGAGGGATTACTGTATATATATATATATATATATATATACATGCAGTATATATATATATATTTTTTTTCTTTTTTTTTTTTTTTTTTGCTGTTACAAGGTAAGATGATGTAGCATTATACAGTTTATAATAGGGGTATCTGTATCCTCTGCAGCAATATCAATGAAGGGTGTTATATGCCCTTAACCCCCCTGTCCTGGCAACTTTTTGCCTAACCCACCTCCAGATCCCGGCAAATGTTCGACTTGTCTTTTTTTTGGCTCAAACGTTCGCTTTTGGTGAGAAATATAAAAAATTTTGCGAGAAAGCGCTCACCTGTAGTAAGAAATGCACTAAACAGGTGAAAAACCCCCTCACCTGGCTACTGCTTTCTATGATATGTGCTTCATAAAAGACGCTCCCTATGTGAGGGAAACTTAACCAAAACCACTCAGGCATGGTACTGTATTTATTTATTTATTTGGTACAAATTTATATGTAGTGCAAGAGTATTTTGGTTTTCACACAATAATATAGGTGATATAAGTGTTGTTCACTCACCAAACACATCAACATACTGCACCTACCTTGCCGATGTTACCTCCTCATTACGTCTGTTCATTACTAACTCTGGTGCAACATAATCTTTGTCCTCCACATCGGAAATCACTTTTGCTGTGAATTTTGTCGTCAGAGAGACTGTGGTGCTACTTGCCAGGTCACTGCTAACAGGTGATTTGCGAGAAAATGGCGCACCCCCCGAGGGGGGTGGGTACACACGGTCAGGCAGTGTTGCCACCTGGCTGGGGGTAGAGGAAGGTCTCCCATATATACCTACCAAAAATCTCCTGCGAAACTTGAAAAATGTGGAAACACCGGGCCTTGCAATTGCATTACGTACGATGCACATCACTGGGACTGAGAGACGGATTAGGGGGTGATGTGCATCGTACGTCAGCGGGACGGGGCGGGTTAATGATGTTGTAAGCATACATAAGAAATCATTATTGAGCCTAAGCTAACCTACTCCAACCTGACAAACCGAAACTTTCCAAGTCCAGGCTAATTTAAGCCGAAACTAATTGAACCTAACTTAAAGCATTCTAAATTAACTTAAAAACCCCTCCAGTCTAACCCAGCCTAGCCTGATTGAGCCTAACCTACCTCAACAAAATCTAACCAAACCCAGCTTAATGATTTACCTCTATCCATCTCTAATAAGGGTGGTGGTTCAGAAGCGCCACTGGGTCGTGTGTTTGTGGATGACCCTGATGATTGGGACCTGAGAGACAAGACCTTCTCCTGGGCTGGTTTGCCTCACCCTCTCTTCACCCTCAATCCTGACCAGGGCACTATATATGCCTCCAGTAAGCTTAGGGAAGGCAGGTGAGGCATTGGTGAGGTAGGGCAGACTGAAGCAGAGGTGAGGCAGGTGGGGTTGAAACAGATGGAAAGTAGGGGAGGATGAGGCAGGTGATCAGCAGAGGTTAATTCCCTCACCCCCAGGGGTCTCTCCTAAGACGAATAAAATTGTCTGTCCCTAGCCAGGATAAAATACAAATTTATATCCACAGTCTGAAAGGATTAATGGAGAAGAGATCCCTCAAGCCGAGCAAAATTGTTTGGCATTAGCCAGAATAAATCAAGTTGTGTCCTCAGACTGATGGGGATTAAGCAAGATAGAAAGAAGAGAGGGAAGATGAGAATGAGATAGGAGTGACATCAAAGAGGAAAAAGTGAAGCAGAGGTAATTACAGGTAACTTAGGCAGAGAAAATTACAGGAGGCTTCAGCAGAGACAGGAAAAGAGAATCACAGGAGGAGCTTGTGGAGCGATGAGGTAGGGGAGACAGTGGTTAAATAAGGAGATGCAAAGAGAGGTAATGAAGGAAAATGAGAGACTAAGGCAGAGATGGAGCTTAGGAAGAGGTGTGGTAGGGGAGGCAGTGGTGAAGTTGGAGAGGTGGAGGGGGAGATAATATATGAAAAATGAAAAGAACCGAGGCTAAGGCAGAGATAAAGCAGGAGAGACAAAATTGGAACTGAAAAAGGAAAGGTGAGGCAGGATTTTTCATTTTAGATTATTTATTATTTAGTGGTACATGATTGTAACTGAATGCATCCGTATTGTGTGTAATCATAGTCATAAGCAAGACATTATAACTGTAATCATAATCCTCTTCGATCCCTGCTGTCTTAGTTCTCTTCTTTCCCCTCCTCTCCTCTCGTCTCTCCCTTATCCAAACTGTAATCTTAATCCTTTCTCATCCCTTCTCCTAGTTCTCCTCTTTCCCCTCATCTCCTGTCCTCTTTCCTATATCCTAACTGTATTCTTAATCCCCCCATATCCTAACTGTAATCTTAATCCTTTCTCATCCCTTCTCCTAGTTCTTTTTCCCCTCCTTTCCCCTCTTCCCTCTCCTCTGTCGTCATCTATGTTCTTTCCTCCTCTAGATATGAGTTAGGGTTCCTGGAGAGCGATCGAAAGTGGCAACAGAAGGACGTGATGGGCAATGTGACAGTAACAGTGAAGGTGTTGTCTCAAGATGCTCTCACCCATTCTGCCCCCATCACCCTGACCCCCACCACCCCTGTTCACCTCACCAAGGGATGGACATCTGTGGTCAGTCACTGAGTTCGGAAGTGTGAATGAGTCTATAATTTTTTTTTCCTCTCACCTCATTCTATAGTTGGGACTAAGGGTTGTTATGATGGTGATAAGATGGAAATTTTTTTTTTTTTTTTTTTTTTTTTTTTCCCATGGAACACATGCCTTGATTTAATTCCTGCTTTCACCTTTGCTTCTTGATTATAGCTTTTTTGTTGCTTTAAAAAATTCAGATGTATAGTCTCATTATTTATTTTCTTCCTTTTTGTTTTTAATCTTAGCTTTCAGATCATGAAAAATTTCCTAGTGATGTAATGTCATATGATGTTAACCAGGAATGAAATACTTTAAAGTTATCCCTTGAAATTTAATCACTGTGCACTTACCAAATGATTTTGTACAGGAGGGGAGTGTGATAGACTGAATTGAAAGGGTTAGATGTTCTCTTCTTTCCAGTATCAGGGGTCTTTGCTAAACTGAATAAATCTAGAGGTAGCAAGAATTAGTTAAAACACCAGTATAATGAAGGGGTAAAGATGATCAAGACTTATTCATTACCTATTCTCAACAGGAGGGTGATGGAGACCTGGGTTCACTCATGCAGGGGATCTTGGGGGTGGTTGGACAGAAAGGCTACTCAGTTGAGGTGGTCAGCATTTATGGGGAAGATCTCTCCTCATCCATCCAAGCCTACCCCCAACCCACACCCATACCCTTGCCTACCTCCATACCCACTGCCACAATGCCACCATCCATGCCATCCACATGTGTATGGGTGAGTGTGAAGGATGAGAGAGGGAGCTTCATGAATCCATTGAAGCTGCAGGGTCTTCTGGCTCTCCACTCTCCTCAGGTTAGCTGTAATACTGTATTGTGCGATTGTGATACTGAGGCTTTTCCATCCATCCATCCATCATCCAGTCATAATTTATTGTACAGTATGTTTAAATCTGTTAATCTTTTCACATGGATGATGTTTTTTTTTCCATTCATTCATTCATTATCCAATCCTATGTCGCCCCATTGAGGAGCATAGGAGCCCGGGGCTTGGCAAGTTGGTCCTGAAATTTAAGATGATGTGAATGTAGTACTTCAGGTCATTTGACTAAGCAGAGTGAAGCCTTGATTACAGTAGAAGGTTTTATTTATTTATTTATTTTTTTTCCCAGATCATACTGTTTATCAGCAATACAGCAGGAGGTTTGAAATTTGACTTTGTTACTTTTCCCTTCGTCCCTCCCTCCCTTGTTCTTAGGTTCATGAAAGAGATACTGTAGAATGCTGTGACTCTCTGGGTAAATTTTTATTAGTTTAGCTCCTGGTCATATTGTTCATTAAAAAGAAACCCCACAGTTGCAGCACTTATATCAGATTAGTTTTTGTTAGTAGTAGTAGTAGTAGTTGTTGTTCCCTAGGCAGTCTGGCCGAACAGCCCCGAGTCCCTATAGATCGGGCTTTCCCACAGAGCTCTCAAGGAGTGTATGTTGTGTTGTTGGTGTAGGTGATTGTGTGCAATGCGGTCTTCCATGATGTGCTTAATAGTATGGGGTGCTGTGTTACATCCTGGACAGGCGTCAGTGACGGAGTCATCCAGCCTCTTCTGATAACTTAAGAGAGCTGGATGATGAAAACAGCAGGCAGTTTTTATTATTTATATAAGTTGGCTGATCAGTGTGCCATATCCATCAGTAAACTGGCAAGAAAGATATGCCAGAACCTTCCAAGTCTATTAAAGTATGGTCTCAGGTCAACAGAGCACTACTGTTCAGGTACCATGTCAGGCTTCTCCTGTGCAGAGTTTTTTCATATTATTTTTATGTTGTAGTGGGGGCACTCACCATCCACTCACTCGATGTAATGCTGCTCTCGGGTGTCTGCCCTTTCCTCTCCTCCATCTTTCTTTCCTTCAATCCTCTTCTGCCTTTCTTTCTTTCATTCTTTCCTTGTCCTTCTGCCTACGGGTGACTTTACACTCCCTCTTCTGACATTTATGCCTTCATTCTTTCCTCATCCCTCTGCCTGTGGGTGACTCTACACTGAGTGAGAAGACAAATGGTTCCTGTACACCAGGAAACCATTTACTACGCTGGGTGGTAACCACATAGCCAAATTTTGGCGCCTGGTGGTTTAGTGGGTAATTACGGTGCTCCAGTCGGATTGAGCCGGTGAAGGTTTATATCCAAGGGGTGGTCGGGGTTTATTGCTCACATAATGCCATTCAGGGGTGAGTGAGGCAGGTCGCTCTCATCTTGAAGGTCATGACCAACTTGCCTAGCCCCGGGCTCCTACGCTCCTCTGTGAGGCAACATAGGATTGGATAATGAATGAATGATTTTTATGTTGTAGAGGAGGCTAATGTAACTGTATTTTTAATCTGTATTTGCTTATATTCCCATGCCAGCTTTTGAGTACTACATGCTATTCCTTCCCACATTTTCTGAAAGGGTGGCTGGAAACTATGTTGTTGTTGTCCTGCTGTAGTCATATCTGAAATGGTAATTGCCAACCAATGTATTGTACTGAATTTTTCCTGTTCTTAAGTTCTAAGGTTTGGTTATTGCCTGGTTATTCAAAGGTCCCTCAACTCCTTTATCACCCAAAAGGAGGGTAGTGGACTGCAGGAGAAGGGTGACTTCATCCTGCAGTCCACTGAGGTCATGTCCAGATGAGCTTGAGGCCACAACAACAGCAAACAACAATATTCATACAGCAGCCAACCTAATTGAGTGCTTACACACTTCTGCAGTTGGAGACAGCAACAGGACTGAAGACAGGACTGATGGTAGGAGTAGGAGATCCTGGCATCACCTCCACTCCACTCCTCCATGAATTTTCCACTAGTTACAGTACCACCACAATTCTCCCACTGCCACCTCCCTTGCCTCCACATCACTTCCTTTACAGGCAGGTGGATAGCATGGCATGAAAAGTGAGAGGCTGTATATGTGGATATGTGTGTACAGTAGAGTCACGATTTAAGACAAAACGAAACAACGATCTTACAATAACAGGGGCAATTAATTTCTCCCATAATTACTAAATAGCATGGTAATGCCACTCAATTGCGCGAGAGAGACTGTGGGAAATGGGTGCATATAGGTACTGAATTTCCAGATACAACTCATGTGTTATGCTTTTATCGGTTACTGATTGGCTTGCTCTACCCGACCTGACCCACATGACCCCTGTCCCATACCACCTGCCACAGCTTACCTTAGTGTTGTGTATACGGTCGCTGTGATGAGAAGTTTATTTGCTTATTTCCTTGCTCCTCATTTCCTCTCAGAACTCTGAACATGTGGTTGCAGAGTAACTTCAGTTATGCCTAAACACTCTGAAAGTGCTATGAACACAAGAAAAGCATTTATTCTAAATGAAAATGCAAAATTGCTGGACGAATTGGTGTGTGGTGTGGGAACTTAATTCAAACGATCAGACAGATATGAGTTGGGTGTGTTTACGATGTGGATAATTTTCTTTGTTGGAAATAAAAGTTATTGATGAAGGATCAGTAAAATTCATGTAGTAGTAGTAGTAGTTGTTGTTCCCCAGGCAGTCTGGCCAAACAGCCTCGAGTCCCTAAGGAAGGCCATGGCCGAGACCGGGCTTTCCCACAGAGCTCTCAAGGAGTGCATGTTGTGTTTTTAGCTTATATGATTGTATGCAGTGCAGTCTTCCATGATGTGCTTGATTGTATGGGGTGCTGTGTTACATCCTGGACAGGCGTCAGCAGCGGAGTCATCCAGCCTCTTCTGATAACTTAAGAGGGCTGGATGATGCTCGCATCTCAGCCTGCACCTCAGCCTGGCCGGGTGGACCCTGTCCTCACGAGGGAGATAGGATTCAGAAGGATGGATATCAGGAGGCCGTGCATGCAGCTGTGTGTTGTCTTTAAGTGACTGAATGGAGCAGCGAGTGATTTGAGTATGGATATGCTTCTAGAAGCTGGTCTGAGGCGGGTGGGGGGGGCAGAGATGACAGTAATTGTGTATGATATGTGCTGGGTGTTGGTTTGATGTTCCGTGGTGTGTGTGGATGTGCTGCCATTTAGGGTAGTGGATGTTGTGGGTTTGTAGAGGCTGCAACAAGAGTTTGGGTGCCTCTCATGTCTAGATGATCTTTGACTTTGAGGAGTTTGGTTTCTTGGTGTAGGTGGTCTGTAGGTGTAGTAGCTGTGCAGCCTGTGATTATTTTTAGGGCCTTGTTTTATATGGTCTGAAGAGTGTTATAATGTATTTTAGTGAGGTTAGGAGCCCAAGCAGGGCTTGCATAATTCGTCACTGAACGTATATATTGTTTGTATACTGTGATGGTGGTTTCTTTGTTGTGTCCAAATGTTGTGTGGGCAAGTGACCTCAGGGCATTGAGTCTAGGTGTTAATTTATTTTTGATGTTTGTGATGTGTTGTTTAAATGACATTGATGTATTGTATGCTACTCCAAGGATTTTGTGTGTGTGTGTGTGTGTGTGTGTGGTAGGGGAGTGTTGTTTATGGTGAGGTGTGGAATGTGACTGTGTTCTGATGTCCAGTTTGCGAGAAGGGTCACTGTAGATTTGGCTGGGGCTGTTCTGAGCCTGTTTGTAGTGAACCATTCATGTAGTGTGCTAAGGTAAGGTTGGAAGGTGTGTGCAGCTGTGTTTGCATTTTGGTGTGTACCTGTAAGTGTCATGTCATCTGCATAGGAAGCTATGTATATCTGTGGTTTGTGGGGTGTAAGTATGTCATGCATGTATAGGTTAAAGAGTGTAGGGGACAAAACAGATCCTTAGGGGACGCCATTTGTGAAGTTTCTGATGTTCAAAGACTGACCAGCAAACGTTGCATGTGCACATCTGCCTGCTAAGTAGTTTTCCATTGTGCATGTTTGTGTTGAATATTTTGTTTGTGAGATTGTGGCGTGGGATGGAATCAAAAGCTTTATTAATGTCTAGTGTGACAAGGAGTGCTCTGTGTGGTGGCCTAGGTGAATTCATGCCATCAAAAACTCTTTGTGTAAGGTCTGTAAGAAGAGTGTTTGTGGTGTTTAGTGGCATAAAACCATGTTGTGATGGGGCTAGGGGGGTGTGAGGTGTAACTAGTTGTAGTAGCAGTCTTTCAGTGACTTTGGAGGGGATGCAGAGGAGAGTGATGGGGCGGTGTGAGGAAGGTAACATGGGATATTTGTTGGGTTTGGGGATAGTGATGATAATGCCATGCTTCCAGATGTTGAGTATTATGTTGTGTGAGTAGCTGTATTTTGATATGTTGGTGAGTGCTTGTATGCCTTGTGGTCCATGGTGTTTAAGGTGTATGTTGCTTATGTTGTCTGGTCCACAGGCTGATGAGTGCTTGAGGTTGCTGATGATGTGCTTCGTTTGGTTGTAAGTGAAAGGTGCGAAGTCTGGGTCTGTGGGGAACTGTCTCTTATGTCGGATGATACGTCAGTCATCATGATGGGGGTTTAGGTGGCTGACATGTGAAAAGTGATTGATGAGAGTGTTTGCTTGTTGTTTGTTTTGATGGTATGGTGCCTGTTGTTGTGATGGCAACGTGAGATTGTGTAGTGTTGCTGTTGGAGAGTGTGATGCTGTTTAGTGTTTTGTAGAGTTTGCTGGTGTTTGTTTTGTGATCAAGTGTTTGGAGATAATTATTCCAATTTAGTGTTTGCTGTGCTGATATTTTATTGTTTATTTGAGTGTTGAGTTCTTGTATTTGTTGTACTGTGTCATGTGTATGCAGTGTTGGGAAGTGTTGTAGTGTGTCCCGTTGTCTGATGAGGCCTTGAATTTCTAGTTTGAAGTTGGGGTTGTGTCTTTTTCTGTTGCCTCTAGGGATGTGTCTTTTGTCTGCATTTCGTATAATTGTATTGAAATTGTGCACAGCGGTGTTGATGTTTGTGATAGATGTACTGTTTAATGTTTCAAAGTGTTGTTCTGTTTCAGCTGTGAAGGCCTCCCAGTTGGCTCTCTTATAATTAGTGTATGTGTGTCTGTGGCCAGCTGGGGAGATTGTGGTTTTGGTAGTGATGATGATGGGAGGTGATCTGAGCCAAGGGTTCTGACCACTCTCTAGGATGTTGTGGGGGTGAGGTTTGGGGAGCAGAAGGTGATGTCTGGGGATGATGAGAGGAAGAGGGCTTGGTGTGGGATATGGGTATGCTGATTGGAATTATTGAGTGTGAAAAGATGATCTGTCTGGGTTTGTAGTTCCAGCCCTCTGTCTGTGTCAGGGTCGTTGACATACCAGGCCGACGCCTTGGTGTTGAAAACATCACCCGGGATGATGTTGGGTTTGTTAGTGATGTGGTATATTTCTATCTCTATCTATCTTATGCCAGACGCCTCAATCCTGCACGGGGTGGCCACAAACAAATCGCCTCCATGTCACTCTGTCCCCTGCCATTTCACTACCACGCTCCCAACTCACACACCCCTCTCTCATATACCTCTCCACTCCATCCCTCCATCTCATCCTTGGCCTCCCCCTCCCTGTCACCCCCTCCGCCCTCCCTCACATACACTCTCCTCGTCAGTCCCCCACTCTCCATCCTCTACACATGCCCAAACCACCTTAACGTGTTTCTCCTAACGCTTCCCATCACATCCTCAACCACATCACAACGCTCCTTCACTTCCTCATTTGTTAGTCTGTCTCTCCATGTGACTCCACATGCTCCTTTCATATAACTCATTTCCACTGCTCTCACTCTTGACTTCTGTCCTTCCAACAGGGTCCAAGCTTCACTTCCATATGTTAGAGTTGGTTTCACAATACTGTCATGTAACAACTTTTTCACTTCCATGCTCACCTCCCTGTTTCTCATCACTGCTTTCAACGAACCAGCAACCTTCCTTCCTTGCTGCACCCTTTCGAGCACTTCACCCTCCAGACTTCCATCCTTACTCATCACACTGCCCAAGTACTTAAATTCACTCACATTCTCCATATCCTTCCCATCCAATCTCACTGTACTGGCATCACTTCTCTCGAAGACCATCACTTTACTCTTCCCTACATTCACCTATAGATTCTGTTTCTTACACACTCTCCCAAACTCATCTACCAAGCCTTGCAGCTCCCCTTCGTCTTCGCTCAACAACACAGTATCATCTGCAAACAACAGTACAGGGAGTTTCCAAACACTGCCCTCTCTCACTAGGGCCGCTCCAGCATCCACTGCCTGAGCTTGTATCTCTTTTATAACCCCATCCATGTACAGATTGAACAACCATGGAGACATGACACATCCTTGTTTCAATCCAACCTTCAAATGGAAAGATTCACTTAGTTTGCCATCCACACGCTCTGCAGCCTTAGCACCCTCATAATTGTGTGGTACTGTGGGGAATGATTGGGGGGAATGTATATCTTGGGGATTGTTGTGTGTGATTTGTTACCAGTGCATATTTTAATTGATTGTGTTTCTGTTGTAGTATCATGTGGGGGGAGAAGTGACTTTGTGTGTGCACTGGTATCTGAAAAATTGATGGATTTGTGTACCAGGGTGATGAGTTCACCGCCACCCCTGTCGGCCCGGTCTTGTCTGATGGTGGTGAAATGATGAAATGTAGGTATTTTGTGTTGTGCATGGTTTTGTTTCTTGTAAGATGGCAATGTGTATGTTGTGTTGTTTGATGAATTGTGTGAGTTTTTGTTTTTTTGTGTTTATACCATCTATGTTTAATTGGAGGATGTTTATGTTATGTGTGCAATGTGTGTTGGGTGCTGCAGCATGGAGGGGAGGTGGTGGTGTGGGTGGAGGGGCAGGGGTAGGAGAAGGTTGTGATGGAGGTAAGGGTTGGGGTGGATTGGGTTGTGGTGGGATAGAAGGGGTTAGGGGGTTGGATGGTGTGGGAAGGATTTGTGGGTTAGGCTGAGGAGGTGTGGAGGAAGTAGGAGAAGGGTTGGTGAGAGGCTTAGTGGGTGGGGGAAAGGAGCATGAGGAGCAGGTCCAGGTGTTTGTGTAGTGCTTTTTAGATGCAAGTGTTGTGCAGGTGTAATGGGTCCAGTTTTTGCAGGAATTGCACTGAACTGAACCCTTTGTCTGTCGGCTCGACATGATAGGTTTTGAGCATGTCGGACGTATGTATTTGTTGGTGGGTCCAGGGTTGCTCTCAATGTCCCCGGCGAGAAGAAGTTGTCGAGAAATGACCGCCGGGGAGTCATTTCTCGGTGTAGAAAAAACGGTGTTGTTGTGTGTTGTGTGTGGAGAGATGTGGTACTTGCCCTGGCGACCGAAGCCATTTCCAGATTCTCGGGCCCCATGAGGGGCCAGGGGGAGTTGTGGTGGTTTGGCCCCCATGCTGTCCTCCTCAGTTTTCTTTCACTGTATCTTCTCATCTCTACCCTTGCACAGTGTGCCATATTTACAGTGTTTATTTAAATACTCTTGCATATGAATATTTAGTCAGTGGATTTTTTTGGTTATAAATATATATCTTTAATTAATTTTTTTATGGGACAAAATAAGAATGGATGATGCCTTTTTAATAGTAGGTAGTTCCAAACCATTCCTTGTTTCTTAGTGTTTTATTCCTTTCACACACACACACACACACACACACACACACACACACACACACACT
>JAGKTI010035526.1:0-11243 GCA_018397915.1 Birgus latro | reverse complement strand
ACACACACACACACACACACACACACACACACACACACTCGGGTCAGACAGCAGGCCGGTAAACACAGTCATAAGTTAGTCTGGCCTGGGATGCGGCACGTGGACCAGGACTGGGTAGGTGGAGTGGGCTGGGGGTGTGGAGTGGGCTGGGGGTGTGGAGTGGGCTGGGGGTGTGGAGTGGGCTAGGGTGACATGGGGAGGGATAGGGTAGGTTTGGCTGGGTAAGGGCGGAGTGGAGTGGGCTGGGGTGACATGGGGTGGGATTGGGTAGGTTTGGCTGGGTGAGGTTTTGTATACATGTGAATATTCCCGGATTTCAGAGTCGCTAGGAACAGTAAGATTCAAATGTAGGCTACCTTCATTGCACTGTTTCATATCACGAGTACACGAACTTTGCACTGCTATGGTTGGAAGTGCCTTTGGACTGCAGATAATAACTGAGATGCGGTGCCGTTGACTGACCTTGTAAAACAGTGTCTATCTTTAATTGTATTATTTGACATGCTGCGTGTCAGTGTGTTCAGAAGAATAAGATATATTGGATTTCTCATTTGTTACAAGGGCCTCCTCAAATTGTACGAAATGATTATTGTTCCTTACTCGTTTTTGTAAATTATTCATCATCAAAATGATGAATCAAAACAACCACTGACTATAACTCCTCTGAATCAGAAGCAAGTGAAGGCACAGTCAGTATGTCAACATGCCTATTCTCTGTAGGCTACACTATAACCATAACTGAAGAAATGAATAGCTGAAAATTGCTTTCCTTTAGAATCTATGGTTTTTACAGTTTCTATCAAGTACGTTGATACACTTTCCTGCAGTGTGATTAACTCAGCTCTCGATGAAATCGGGGTAATGGAGTATGATATTTTTTAACAAAATAAAGAATATGATACCCTTAAAACATTAAATAATACTATTTCATCGACTGTGATTTCTCTTTATTCTAGAAAAATATGAGTTTAATTAAAATTAGTTTTGTTTCTTTGAAATATGGGAAACATTTGAAGTGAGAATCTTGCTACAGAGTAGTCTACTTGTTACTCAAAACTTTCATGCATCATATGCAATGATCCCATCGAAAAAACGAAATTATTCTTGTCCATCTGCAGATACTAATGATGTATGTTGCTTCTGTAAAAAGATCTTCAAAGAAAAAAAAATGCTTGCCAATGCACATACAGCTGTCGTTGCATGATAGCCAGCAAATTATAACTGTTGTGTTGCCTCACTTCATGAACAAAACTAAGGCTGTTCAGCCGATGCACGTGCCAGAAACAGATTCTATGAATAATCATCTTGTACTGGTAGTTAATGCAGTGTCTAAGACAAATCTTCAGTGTGATACACAGATCCAGGCAAACAATGCATTGTACTAAACTTACCTCTCACATCTGTCATGGTGCTGGAGAGGGACTTTTTCATGTAGCGACACCGATATAACTGGATGGCCTCACTTCCCAGTTTTACAAACTTACTTCCAGCTCCGTCCTTATTCCCTCAAAGGATGATATGGTCTGAAGGACAAGGGCAGCTTCAGCCTGCAATCCACTGGGTTGACGTTCATATGAGCCTGGGGAAGCAACAGCAAAATAACTTCATATGTCAAAAATAGGACTAGCTTAGAAAAATTGAAATGTAATTCTGTGTGCTGTCCAATAAAGTGTAACAAAATAGTTAGTGATGTGTAAAGTACCGTAAGTGGTTGACAGCAAAATGATCGGTTCACTAAAACAACATATGGGGGGTATTAATGAATGCAATGCGCATAAACCAGTGAGCGAAAGTCGTGTACGTGGCATGGCGCAGGGTCATGCCTATACCAGTATTGCCGACTGCAGGAATGGTTAGCTTCACCTCGCCCATCGTGCTGCCCTTCACCCTTTAAACTTCCTTGGCTGGGGTACACAGGACAAAGCCCTCTCCCTAGATATATGAATGCCAGAGATTGCTTGCTGGAGGAGGGAGGAATTCTAGGGAAGACAAGACCAATGGGGAAGATAGGGATACTGAGGAAGGCATGTGTAGTGGGGGAGGCAGAGGGAAGGGGGGGGAGACAGGGGTACTGAGGGAGGCAGGGATACTGGGAAAGGGGTTCTGTGGGAGGCAGAGATATTATAGAAAGCAGGGGTACTGGAAGAGGCAGTGAAACAAGAGGACATAGGGCGTTTTGAGGGTGCAAACAGAGGGAAGAAGGTAGAGTATTTGCGAGATAGTGTTCAGTACATTGTTAAAGTATATGGAAAGGCAATGTACATGAGAAGGTAGTTTACATGGGGAGGCAGTACAGATGGAAATGTAGGAGTAAATGGGAATGTAGATTACATATCTCTACATATTCACACGGTTGTTTAGTTAGACTAAGCATCCTTAATCAGGAAATGCGGTTATTTCATCTTTTTTTTTTTTTTTTTTTAGGAAATACGTATACTTCCTGATACACTCAGGAATTTTCTTTAAACAGATATGCTAGAGGATACGTGTGTCTTCAAAAATGCAGTGACATTCTAACATAAACTACTGGCGATTAAGTGATTCTAAATGAAAATTAATAAGCTTTCTCCCAGTAATGGATCCCAGTGAGTCCCAAACGTTCAAACAGTTTGAAAATTATTCTCTGTGAAAGGGTTACTATTATTTAGTGAATGATCCCTAACAGCAGAGAAGGAAACTTTATGTAAAAACTTTCCAGACTTGTAACTTTTCCCAGTTGTGCTCGAATAATTTAATTCGGAATGCACTGCTGGAGCAGCCCACATACCTAGCCAGACAGCCTGAACTAGTGAATCTGTAAACAGTTACTTGGAGAAAGATTATTAATTAAGAAGCTAAATTCAGAATTAAATCTTGCTAACAATACTTAATGGTTTGATAGGTTTGTTTTCTGCTTCATGTGTTCATTGCTTTATTATTCCGTTTTCTATGTCTGGCCAGTCCTTGGTTGTCGTTGTATCAGTTCCTTTTCGTGCCCTGTTCAGCATAGCTCTGTAGTCAGTTTAGTGTGTTTTAAGATTTTCCTCCAGGTGGTGAGTGTTCTTATTTTATAATTTGTCTTTTTTTAATACATTATTTTTGTGTATTTTTCTAATGTTTTTCTGTATTTGAGCAATATAAAGACTAATGCTCTGGTATTTTTTCATTACGGCTGTTGATTACAATGTTGCGACTTCATATTAATTTTGATTTTTATCTTTTTTCCAATCGTTATTTTTCCTGTACCATCATGCGCGTACTGCTGCGTCAGACGTATATAAGAAATGTTATGCAAACATTAAATCCAAAACTTAAGTACTTCAACGGGTTTATGTTCCTCGGTAGGATCCGGAGGCTCCGACTGTACTGATGATGGCCACGTGAGGTGACCGAAAATTGACGAAATACATTAAAACGATGGCGAGTTTCACTCTCTCTCTCTCTCTCTACATAGACAGATAGATAGATACGGTATACAAATAGATACATGTGCGTGCGAGGTGTTATTTTTGAATAATATGTCAAAGGTCAGTTGCACCGGACAAAATAAATTTAAACAGTTTTCAGCCAAGAAAGCCAAATTTGATGTAAAGAATGAGGGTACGGCAAGAAAGATGTGGTTCGAGTTTTGGAATAATCAAAGGCCAGTGTCACAGATGAAGGTCATACGATTGTGAGAAAGAACAGGTAGAAGATCAAGGTCACAGGCCATTATCAGCTGAAACAAATTTAATCCAGTCTCGCAGAATGTAGGTGGGAATACTGAGGAAGAGACAGGGAGAAAATAGTTCAATTTTTAAAGCAACCAGTTGAGGGTCATTGTCACAGATTGATCAAGTGTTTAAGCTCAAGAGCGGGAATGTTCCAATCCCTCAGTACTCCTTATAAGTTTAACAATAAAAGCCACCCACGGAACTTTATACACCTGCGCACAAATTACCGTGGTGGATATATTTTTTGGATGGTGCCCGCATGCTCACGTGTGTATGTGTGTGTGTGAAAACAAAATATCTGAACAGTTTTCATCCGATTTTAGCCAAACTTATGAAGGTTGAGGGTCAGGCCGGTATTGCCCAACTGCTTTTGAGACATTAGGGTAAAGATCAAGTACACATGACAAGGGCAACTTAAACATTTAGGAACCGATTTAGAGAAGACTAGGTTGAAGTAAAGGAGGGATTAAATGATTTTGAGGGGAAAAAAAATCAAAGGCAAAAGTCTTAAGACATGGTCAAACCTTTTTTCCTTTAACTCATTTTTTATTCGATTTTGTTAACCATACATGATGGAAGTGCTGAGGATGAAGTTCTTAAAAAAAAAAATGATCAAAGGTGGGCGGGAAAGGCCTCGTGCAGTGGGCTAGTCAAGTCACTGCAAGTCACCACTACATCGGGGCTTTTTTTTTCTTTTGCTTCATTTTGTGCAAGTTTAAGAGTATGGCATAGAGTGCAATATGCTTATCCATTTCAGTGTTGTTCGTGTGTGTACATGTGGTTATGGATTCCAGATCGCTGTCGTTGTACGAGTATGACTATGTCTCACCACCGAGGTAAACAGACGAGGCGAAGCTGTATAAACTCAGCGGAACTCCGTGTGACCAAAACGTGCAACAAATTCCCTCAGAATCGATGCAGCAATATATCGCCAATAATATTCAGCCAGGAAAGGCGACCGTGTGACCGTGACTTTAGGTTCGGTAGGTTTGGGTTGGGTTAATTTATGCTAGGTTGTCATAGGTTGAGTTGGGTTAGATGAGGTTCGGTACTTCATTTGAATTACTGTTAATCCTTAGCCCCGTGATTGTGCATTTACGATAGAATCGTAGTTAAGGCAGGGATTTTAAAATTAATCTCTCCTAGAAATTCGTTTGGCTGTCCTGCACTCTCATTAATGCTTGGTGTTTGTCAAAGTATGAGAAATATCGTCACAGGCTGCAAATATTGACCACTAAACTGTTCACTTGGTTGACAAAGATTTACTGAGTTTAACTACAGTGGCTCCAATAAACATCAGATGAATCACTGTGGGTGTATTAAAGCTAAGCGTGTGTAATACTGGATATCATGGCAGCCTAAACTGCACAAAGAGACAAACAGTTAGTCAGTGAGATGAAGCAGCTTAGCTCATTTTAATAACCGTTTTATAAACATTAATATACATAGTTATGGAAAGGTCCATGCGTTTTCTTATTAGTATATTCATGAAAATCTTTTTCTTGAATTATGAAATGCGCATGTTCTCTAACATTTTTGGTGCTGCTTAAAATTTTTAAGTGAATCTGGAAATACATGCATTTAATTGGAGTTTAAGACTTACGTGTACATCTTTATTTCAGATATTAATTGTAGCACATTAATTAGTTTGTTCATGCATGCATTCCTGCATGTGTGTGTGTGTGTGTGTGTGTGTGTGTGTGTGTGTGTGTGTGTGTGTGCTTATATCAAGTGGAAGATGTATCCGGAAGGTACTTATCAGTAGTTCTATGTGTGGGAGATGGAGTTCGATCAAGTTTAGCCACAGAAAACCAATAAAGTATTATACATGTAGCAGGATACTAGAGCATTGCACCAAAAGTCATATATCTCAGAAAGTATTCAAGCTGCTTATGAAAAATTAATTGGTATTACTTAATTGACTTTTCTTAATATTCAACCTCATATTCCTTAAAAAAAAAAAAAGTTAAAAGGTGCCTGCCCTGATCAAATACTCAGTTACCTCGAAAACTATTAAACTACAGCGGATCTACGCACATCTTAAAAAAGGCTTATGGAAAAGTAATAGGTGTTGCGGGTCTGACTTTTCTCAAAATTCAAACAAATGGCTGAAAGATGAAATAAAAAAGCTCAAAACTGATCGCCAAACTTGGGTTATATAAGAAAATATTAAACATCCAGCGGATCTACGCAAATAGAATAAAGTAGCATCATTAACAAACTCGCTCACTTGAACACGTTCCACACTTGCAGCCACCTGTAACTTTATTCTTGTTAGTACCCAATGATATAGACCAGCTTTAGAGAGAGATTTCTAACTGCAAGGACTAGATATACTGTATGCTTGTTTAACCCCTTTCACTACTATGGGTCTAAGCTGAATTAGTGATTTAGTACCAACAGAAATAAAGCAACAAAAATCCACCCTCCTTCAGAATAGGGTAACGCTAGGCAAGGTAAAAAAAAAGATGGCCAAGCAAATTTCCCTTAGCGAGCGAGTGAGCACCAGCAAATCGTGCGAGAAGTAGTGAGCGCCACCCTGCCTGCCTCCTCCTCCTTCGCCCCCTTCGTGAGCCCGGCAACAATAACAGTTCTCTGGGATCCCTTAAACCAGCCCTGCGCATCTCTTTCATCGTGCATTTAAATTCAGCCCATTTGCATAGAGCCGTGAGGGTGAGCGACGGTGGTGGTCCCTTGCTGCCTTCCCCTTTACTCTTCCTTCCACCTCCACGAGTCTCTCTTCATTACTACTTCCACCTCCTGGCGTCTCTTATCTTTTAATTTTCCCTTTATATCTTACTGTCTCCTTCATTTATTCATCCTTCCTTCCTTTACTTTTTTTTTCTCCTACTCTTTTCGTATTTCTTTCACTTCTTTGTTCCACCTTCCTGCTTATCTTTATTTTTTTTCCTTTCACCCGCATGTGTCTCTTTAAGTCTTCATTTCTCTTCCCCCTGTCTCTTGCCTTTACTTTTCCTCCCTTCTCCCTGTGCGTCCTTCATTTCTGCCTCCTTAATCCGAACAGCCCATGACCAACTTATATAATTATTCGTGGTACTTAAAGTCGACTTTCTTAAACTTTGGAAAGGTCTCTCTTATTGGAAGGGATTTTAAAGTCCATATCTAACCTCTCCAGTTAAAAAAGTCCCATCGAAACTGAATAAATCCGTCTGATAATAACAAGAATACATAAAGGATTTCATAGTATTGGGAGGGATTAATTCCACCACTGCAATGGCTTTCTTTGTTAGTCTTATCATTTCTTGGCATTTTTCTTCGGGTTATCGTTGATTTTTCGAACTAAAGGAACTTGGTAAAGCCTGTATTTATCCCTTCACTTCCGGGGCTCTCCTCAGCTGATAAGGTGGCCTTGTAGCAACATGAATAAGCTATAAAAAGACGTCTTCGTGGTGAGAAGGTTACGTTTTGTGTGGCTTTCCTTTAACGTTGTCTTTGATATAGTTCTCTTTTCGTTTCAGTTTTTTTTTTATTTTTCGTTTGTATCGCAGTGTGTTTTCCTCTTATTTTCTATTTATTCCTGCACTTTTTATCTATCCGCTGGGAGTGGAGAGAAATGATGCAGCCCTTGCTATTTCCCCCCTGCCGTAAAAGGCTACTAAAAGGGGCAAGAGTGGAGTGCTAGAATTTTCTCGTGTGTGTATTGGCGTAAGGCGTAGTAAACAGTCTTCCAGCTCGTACGGAACATGGGATTCAAACTTGATGTGGGAAATGAAGCTTGGACGCTGTTGGAAGGACGCAAGACAAGAATGAGAGGAGTGAAAATTACCGGTAGTTACGTGACGGACGTGTGTTATATGTGGAGGAAGAGACAGACAAATGTGGAAGTTCGCCAGCGTTGTGGTGCTGATATGGAAGTGCTTGAGAGTTAGAATTATGGTTGGTCATGTGGAGCTGATGGGAAGTGAAAGAAGAACGAGGTGGAGGGCGTGAGAGGGAGAGAGGTTGAGGACCAGGTGTAGGGATTGAGAGGTATAAGAATGAGTGGTGTGTGATGAGGCATTCCCATCTGATATTGGAGGATGGCGAAGTGGAGGGGCTTTGTTCGTCGCCAGCACTCTGCATTTAAAGCGTCTGGCTACCGATACATTTCCTTTCTCTACTGACTGATATCCTGTAAGAGTTAAAGGAGGTTGTCACTAAAATCTCCTTAGACTATGGCTGCTTGGAAAATGCGACTGGCATAGGATACTGATAATGCCAAGAAGGACACGAAAAGTCTTGTATTAAGATCTCGCTCCGTGGTTACCACTAAAATGAGATAAGTATAGGATAACAAGTACAGGATAGTGTGCTGAAGGATATCAGAAAAGGCTTTCATGTCAATTTCCACGTTTCATATTTACCAGAGAAACGAAAATAGGTAAAATGACGTTGACCCGGATATGTCTCTCTAATTATTTTTCAGTTTCAGTTGTCTCCATTTTCATAAATGTTATTTTCATTTTATTTTTATTCCTTCTCCTGCTTAGTCCTTTATACTTTTCTGTTGCGTCGTGATTTCCGTTCCACGTCATACTCTGTATTCTATAGAGCTTCCCTTGTCTTTCAGTATATAGTATCATTCCCTTCGCCTTTTCCTTGCTACTCTTTGTTATTTGATTTCAGTCTGTATGTCTCTCTCTCATTTCCTTTTGGTTTCTTTCCGTCTTCATATCACTCACTTTATTCTCTTATTGTACTGTTTTTCTTTGTACCTTCATTTTTTTTAAATGTTTCCTGCATTATATACTCCCTTGATGTCTACAGTGCTGCCATTTTTACGTCACTTT
The DNA here is from genome assembly GCA_018397915.1 of Birgus latro. Classification (NCBI taxonomy): domain Eukaryota; kingdom Metazoa; phylum Arthropoda; class Malacostraca; order Decapoda; family Coenobitidae; genus Birgus; species Birgus latro. The sequence continues at coordinate 2,761 of JAGKTI010035526.1, read as the reverse complement.
TCGTCTCATCTTTTATTCCAAAATTTTCATCCGCGCTTGTAATAGCAAGAGCGGAGTAATTTGGTAGGCGGGCGCGTGCCCATGTGTGTGTGTGTGTGTGGGTGTGGGTGTGGGTGCCTGCGCGTGCGCGCTAACAAACCTTCTCAAACAGTCTTCACTCAGTTTTAGGCAAAATTGGTGGCAGGGTTAGGGCCAGCAGTCGGGTTTACTTATTGGTTTTGAAAACAATAGGTCAAAGATCCAAGTCACAGCCCTAGCACGGTCAACTTAAACCAGTCATTATCGGAATCATACCAGATCTGTTTGAACGGCCGAAGGTGAGGCAAAATCGAAGGGATTCTACTTTACGAATAATCACCTGAAGGTCAGAGCCACAGGGCAAGGTCAAAGTTTTTCCACTGTGTGTGTGTGTTTGTGAACAAAATAACTCGGGTCATTTATGATCTGATTTGGACCCAGCTTGGTAGAAGCATTGGAGATTAGCCAAGGGGCTGTTCCAGGGGTTTTTAAAACACTAGGTCAAAGGTTATAATATTATAATAACATGACAAGCCAAATTACAGTGAACAGTTTTTATCCGATTTGACCCAGAGTTGGTGAAAGTGTTAAGGGTAAGGCAGGAATGAATTCAGTTTTCAGACCAATCGGTTGAACGTCAAGATTCATGGGGCAAGGTCAGATATTCGCCTCTTAAACCCAGTCTGTTAAACGTAGTTCTAATCAAATCTATTGCTGCCGAAATAGAATTCGCCAGTCGAATAAATTTTATTCCATCAGAGTTGCTCCAGTCTACTTCACATTACCCCTTGATTATGGTACTGTCTTTTCTTAACCTGAAGTTCGAAACTGAAACTATGAAGACTACCTAGTTTCATCCCAGGTGATCTTTCTTACCTCACCATACCAATATGTTTTATCCTGCCCGGATCTAAACTGCCCCGGCATAATTAGAATTCCCCACTCCAGACCTTTTCGAACCTATCCAGTTTAAATCTAGCTTAACTAGTCTTAATCAGAATCCCAGCATGATTTGTTCCATTTCATCTTCCTCTGCCCCACAGAAGTATAACCAGATTTAATTACCTAAATCGAGTCAACATGTCTTACCCTAATCTGATCAGTTTTTTCTCAGCTTATCACGTTTCAGTCTAATACAGCCGGCAAAGCTGCGACTCCACTTGTCCTACTACAACACAGTCAGATTTACCCTGATTCAATTACTGTGTAAGGTTCCTCTCATGTGGTAAAAAATCACAGGCAGCCAACCAGAAATATACACAATACTTCATCATCGGCTTGAAAAGGCTGTGGGAATTATTTCTATCACTTTTACAAATTATGACCCGCGGAATAAAACTGAGATTGAAATATCTGAATCAAACCATCGTTGTCTCATCTCATACTAATCAACCATGCTGCAGCCCGAGGACGTCTTATTCGGTTTGTTCTAGCTAGAATTCTCCCTGCAGTGATTTTTTTTAAGCTATGTATAACCACTCCTGTTCCCAGTGTTTCTGCAAAGGAGAATAAAATCGTTACGAAACAGTGAACAGATTTTAAGTCCCCATTACTGTATATCAAGAGGCTAAACTGTTTACTATATCTCCTCCCAGTCTTATCCAACCACATTCCCACCTCCTCACTCCAAACACACCTCCTCCTCACCCTAACCACACCTCCTCCTCACCCTAACCACACCTCCTCCTCACCCTAACCACACCTCCTCCTCATCCTCCACCACACTTTCTCACTCTAACCACACCTCCTTTTCCTCAGCCTAACCATACTTCACCCTAACCACACCTCGTCACTCCAGCCACACCTCCTCCTCCTCACCCCAATTAAATTTCCTCACTCCAACCACATCTCCGCCTCACTCCAGTCACACTTCCTGCTCCTCTTCACCACCCAAACCTCACCTCCTCACCGCCAACCACATCTTCTAATCCCAACCGCAACTCTTCCACCAACAAGTAATCCAATCTAACCTCCAACCTCATCAAACCTCATTCGAGCCGCACCCCAAAAACCTAATATATCTTCTTCTAACCTCTCACCCCAGTCATGCCTCCTCCACCCAGCAACCCGGATCTAACCCCAGCCTCATTAGCTTCATCCCAAGCTGACCCGACACGACCCGAGCACGTAGGAGTAAACACGCCCGCTCCTGCCCTCGCCATTGACCCAGCCTCGCCCCCAGACATGACCAGCACACCAGCCTCTTTTCCTCGAGTCACGCTGATGTTGACCTGTGGGGTGTAGTGCGGTACGGGAGGGCAATCTTTTATTTTCTTTCTTTTTTCTCGTTAGCTATTTTCCTGACTTTAATTTGCAGCGTTCGTCTTGTTTTCAATAGCTTCTTGCCTTTTAAATTTGCAGTGTGAGGTTTTATTCTTCTTCCCTCTTTCTCGTTAGCTATTTTACCATCTTTATTTTGCATAGTTGTTCTCTTATTTCAGTAACTACTTACGCTTTTTAATTATTTGTATTAGTGTCGTATGGGAAGGCAAACTTTTATTTTCTTGTTAATTGTCTTACCTCTCTTTTCTTCTCATTACTAAGAAAGGATGCAATTTTATCTTCATTAGTCTGCCATTCCTCACTATTTTTCTTTGCTACAGGAAGTCAGCTATTTATCTTTTTTTTTCTTCGTCTTATAAGTTATTTTCTCCTCTTTATTTGTAAGTTTCAGTGTGGTACAAGAGGTCGCACTTTACTTTTCAGTCTTATCTGTATGGTAGGAGGAGCTACCGTATGTTTT
>JAGKTI010035525.1:0-11243 GCA_018397915.1 Birgus latro | reverse complement strand
GCGCTCAGCGCGCTCGTGTTCACATGCTTTGTGACGTTCCATGCGCTCATATTCTTGCTGACGCTCCTTGTATTCACGTTCCTTTTGGCGTTCGTTGCACTCAATTTTCCGCTCTTCACGGGCGGCATTCTCGCGTTCCTGCTCGTAATTGAAGCGGGACAGGACATAATCTCGAATTTCCTGGGGGTTAGTAAGCCCCATATAATTAGCTTCTTGCACGTATGCACTGGATTCCATCATGCTCAGTTTGACTGAGTGACTAAAGTGAGAGTGAGTGAGTAATTTGGTAATAATAATTTCAAGCTAGGAGTTTATCCAGGAATGAGGTCGCCAGATGTCAGGGGGAAAATGTAATTCAAGATGATAATGTAATATTGTATAATTGGAGTATACAATGTATTGCTATGTGTGCTAGGAATGACTATCGAGTCATTTATTACAAGAGAATAGACTCGTGAAATCAAGTAGCGATTTCACTTTTATGCTGGCTTACTTCGCCAATTCTCTAGAGCAGAGAATTTATAGACTTTGTCAACGGTACACAGCAGAGACTAGACGCTCAAGTAGGCTGTAATATTGTACCGTTGGCCTCAGAGAAAGTTAGTTTCTCCCCTTAACATTCAAAATAATAATAATAATAATAATAATAATAATTATAATCAGGATCTTGGCTGAGCCAAACTCCTAGCTATCACAACGGATTTAAGGATTAATTCCAAAAGCTGGCCTAAGTACCAGTCGTGATTAATATAAGAGTTGTGCTGACGTGGAGTAGCAAAAGTGTACTAAATATGTGGGGAAATTAAACACGACTGTTACATTTAACAAAGCTCAAGAAAACGAACTGTAAATTTATTGAATACAAGAAAATAAATTTACATTACATGACTCAAATTCAAATCTAGAAAGGGAAACACACTCACTCAAACACTCAGACATATAGCTAAATAACCCAAAAATTTAAGCCTAGGAAAACAAAACAAAATACTGATCGGTATAGGTGAGACCGTGCTGCTGTCGATCACCAAGCTGGTGGGAACTTTGGGGATTCACGCCAATACAAGCTGAGATCTGAAATTGCTAAGAAAAGTGATCACTCGAGCTTTCAACCCGCACGCACCGTGACTAGAAGCAGACTGGGTATGGTTTTGAGTGTCCGACGCGAGGGCGTGAGAAAAGGCGTGGCTGGGCAACGGCCAGGGAGGCGGAAGCGATAATTCAGAAATTATTGCTCAGAGGAATGCACCGTCTGCACATAAAAACAATCACTCGCAAAAGAATGACGAAAGTTTTGACAACTTGATGCGAATATAAGTACGCGAGCGGACGGTTGAGAGAATGAGCGAAATCTCGTACATTTCAGAATCATTCGTTGCTCACGCAAAATCACTCGATGTCACAATTTACGTTACATAATTTTACGATGTAGAAAATTCGTGACAAATCGAACCATCTAGTATATATATGAGAGTATTTTTCTATGCATCTATGCTATAATAACATAGGATACAGTGGCTGTGAATCGGATGGTGGTGATGTGGAGAGATATCACAGATCCCTGAGGTCAGAGAGAAGGGGTGACGGATGACTTCCCACGCATTCCGGCCATGTCAGTCATGTCATAAAAGGTGACTGTAAGAGGTTGGAACGAGGCTTAGAAAACATCTTTTATTTGGGTGTTGAAATGTGGCGCTCCCAAATAACTTCGTTCTTCCTACGAGTAAGTACAGTAAATGCATTCTGCTTCTCCTTCCTACGAGTAAGTACAGTAAATGCATTCTGCTTCTCCTTTTAAAGCAACTGCATAACTCTGACAGTATTTTTATTTCTTATTTTTATTCTACTTGTATCCAGACAATTAAATTCAACTTAAAGGATACTTATCAAGTTGAAGGGGTTAGTTATAGCTTTCATTAACACCTTCACTGCAGGAAGTCTCTCCTAATCTCTTAAAATCGTTGGTAAAAAGAAAAAGAACTAAAAAGTAAGTCATTCCATTGAAAGGCTTTATTCGGCGCAATAGCCAGTCAGTATTTAACAACGTGAGTTCGTGTTCCCAGAGATTACGAAACGATTGTGCACACTTTGTTACCCAACTTCGAAAGGTAGTCTTGTATTCAGTTTAATTTTGGAAGTATAGTTACCTCTACATACTTTCATCCGACAAATTTTAAGAGTAGGTTCTCTGTAGTGTGACTGTGGTATACTACAGTTTTGTCTGTGATGCTATATTCAGACGCCTGCCTTATCGTATCCAGTGGGCGGGTATTGTTGAAGATGAAAATCATGTACGCACACAGATCCCCACCACGTGAGGTGAGTGTGGCACGTTAAGAGAACCGCTGGACCTAAAGGAACGTACTGTACAGTTTGTGCCTAAAACTGAGTAAATAGGGGTTATGATTAATTAGTATAACCTGCACGTCTTATATCTCAACAATATAACGAGCCACAGTGGACTAAGAAACGCTGACAAATTGCTGAAGTTATGCAAATGGCAGCTGTGCTGTTTCTCACTCATTCCTATATTGGGTCTGCGGGGCTGAGTGGAAAGAATATCTGTGTTAATGTTAGCTTATACAGACAGTTTCAAAACTTGATGTTGAAGGCGTTTGCGGCAGGTGACCGTGTGAAATAATTTACCTTGCTTAATGCTGAAGCACAAGTGACGAAGCAGTTGTCCCAGTCAACACCATTAGCTTCCGAACCTCCTCTCTCTCTCTCTCTCTCTCAACTAGAGAAAAAAGTTGGGGATTTAGTCGTGATTTTAATTTTGCACTAGTTATGCGAAATTCTCTAAAACTGACAGAACTGAACGTGGCAACTGGCACTTGTCATTATTAGTCAGTAACGCTGTGCTGTGGTGGGTGGGACAATATACTATCATAGTGACTTTGGTGGGTGGGACAGTATACTATCATAGTGACTTAGTGAGTGACTTTGGCTTACAAGTGACTACATTGAAAAACTCAGTGGAATATATATTTTTTTTAATGGCTGTTTGCGTGGACATTTATATGAATCTTAAAAACATTTAAAAAGTGATACGAGTGCAGGGCCGGGTTAAGTGGAGTTCTGAACTTGGTACCTAAGTTGCTGCACGTGGGAGAGGTGGTTTTGGCCATTTTAACCTCATCATAGGTAAGCAGTGCAGTATACGGTATATTATGTTTTTTAGCATATACTTCTTTCGGGTGCTGTTTTACTTGTTGGTACACAAAGAATCTTAGGGATGGTGTGGTTGCAGTCAGTGATTTTCATGATTCCAAACATTTGTATATGATCTATATTGTCAGGTACCATTAAATGAATCATTTCAGATCTTGTAGCAGTTTTTTGTAAGTATTTTTTTTTATCATCATTAATCATTAGATTATCGTCTTACGAGCAGCTGCTTGTATGCATTCTTAATCCCTTCAAGCTAGGTTTCTCTTTCTCTCCCTCTCTCTTATTCCTACCACCAACTAACTTAATTCAGCTGAAGAAACACTTCTCGAACTGGAGGGGTCGGACGGACTTCATAAAAGAACCTTTCCATACAACAGATATTTCCGAGCTTAAGCAAAACCGTTTGAAGGTAGCAAGAATAAAACTGAAAAGATCTCACCATTGTGAAAGGGGTAATATTAGCCTGTTGCCCGCAGTAGGCGTGCATCGGTGGTCAGCAGGCTGGGTTTTGACGTGTATTGGTGGGTTTGATTTTGTTTGAACCAAGGAAAATTTAGAATGATCTTATCGCCGATTCTAAATTAGTTGTATGTGGCCAACCTATACAGCAGATTTTTTTTTTTTTTTTTTACGATTGATCTTTATATTTCTTGAGAAAAGCTCGTGCTATAAATATAAATTTTTTTCCTAGTAATGTTGGTGGACCCTTATTATTCTGTGTAAACTTTTTAAATATGGCTGGGTTAGGTTGAGTGATGAGGCTGTCAGGTTAACTTTGGCCAGGTATTAAGCAAAGTTTTGGTTGGCAGATTTAGGCAACTAGTTTCGGCTTGCTGGCTAAGTTAGATGGCTGGTTAGAGTTGGGTTAGGGTAGTTCAGGTAGGTAAGTTTGCTCTTCCCTTGTATTAAGTTGTCTGAATACCCTTTAAATTAGGTTAGGTGGTTTAATTTAGTTAGACTAGGCTAGTTTATGTGGCGAGGTTAGGTGAGGTTAAAGGTAGTTACATGGTTGAGTTAGGTTTTATTTCGTTAGACTGTATTATGTTTGGTTCGGCTCGGTTTTGTGGTTGTTGGATTAGATAATTAGGATAGGTATTTGATTAGCTGAGTGAATAAGTTAGACTTTTATTGGGTTAAGAAGGGTAAAGCTGGTAGGTTAGGTGGCTTCATTTGGTCAGGTCAGGTTAAGTGGCATGATTACGTTAGGTTATATGAGGTCGCTAAGCTACGTAGCACGACTGCTTTGGGTAAATTAAAAACTGTATGTGAACTGTAATTAAATTTCATTGCATATCCCTAAATTCTGAGAGGGACACCTGAGAAGGTCCTGAACAGTTCTAAATGGACCTGAATGACCTTGACCTGTCCCAGCTGAAACTGAATATATGAAGGACCTGAGCAAACCTTTCTGACCCGAACAGAACTAATTGGGCAGGACATTTTGTATATACAAGGAAGAAGGAACCAAAGGCCAAGAACCAGCAAACCAAACCTTCCAAGAAAAAAACAAAAACGATATAACAGACAGCTAAATTCAAGATCCCTTCATTTCCAGATGCCTGGACACACTGCATTTGAAAGACTGGAGAAAATAGGGCGTAGGAAATACAGACAGAGGAAGACAGTTCCAGAGCTGACCTGTTGCATAAATGAAGGACTGGGAGTAATGGTTAACTCTTGCATTAGAAAGTTGGAAAGAAAAGGGATGAGAGTTTGTTACTAGACGGGTGCTACGCGCCATTAGTAGTGGTGGAATGGTGCAAACGGATAGTTCAGAAGAGCAGTGACTATTGAAGTATCGACAGAAAAAGATAGATGCAACAGTGCAGCAAAGAGACAAAGGTTGAAGGGAGCCAGTAAGGGGAAGAGAGTTAATGAAACGCAGAGCCTTTGACTCCACCTTGTTAAGAAGAGCTGCATGTGGGGAGCCTCCCTACACATGAGAGTCGTACTCAACACAGGGGCGAATAAAACCCGTGTATAAAGTCAGCAACTTTGCAGGGGTAAAGAAGGTACGACGTCGACTTAGCACATCTAATCTCTTAGAAGCAGATTTTACAAGAGATGTAATGTGATCCTTCTAAGATAAATCGCGAGAGAATGAAACCCCAGGTATTTTTAAAGGTTATGCAGGATTGAGCTGGATATTATTAAACATTAGTGGCTACTCCTGTGGAAGATTTTGACGTGTTGATAGTGTAAGAACTCAGTTTATGACGCATTAAAACAAGATTACTTTTACCCCAGTCAGATATACGAGCCAAGTCAGGCATTAGGTGTGCCATAGCCTCATCCCTTGTTGGCTGAAGTAACTGCTGAGATGGCCGCTGCAGGAAGCGAATGGAAAGGTGAAGAGTGGAATCATGAGCGTATGAGTGGACAGGGTTAGATGTACAGCTTAGAAGGTCACTGATGAATAAAAGGATGAGTTGGTGATAGAACACAGCCCTGAGGAACACCACTAATTATAATCTAGAAGAACGGTGGTCGTCTACAGCAGCAGCTATAGAAAGACCAGCAAGGAAGCCAGAGATGAAGGCACAGATAGAAGGATAGAAACCGTGAGATGGCAGTTTGGAAATTAAATATTTATGTCAAAACTTGATCGAAAGACTGAGATCTCAAGTGTAATGGCAAAGCTTTCACCTTTAGGGACTGAAAGGAGGATGACCAGGAGTCTGAAAGGTAGGTGAGAAGATCGCCAGTGGAGAGTACCTGACAGAACCCATACTGACGATCAGAAAGCTAATTGTGATGGGAAACGTGCTATTTTTTTTAATAGACCTTTTTTTTTTTACGTGTCCGACTCTGACCAAAGGCTTCAGGGCCTCTTCCCAAGTCCCAGTAGTCCTCCTTGGGGCCCAGTAGTCCTCCTACATCTCCACATTTCACAACTTTGGTGCTAACACCTACCATCCATACTGAATACATGCTAGGGCTGTCTCATACAGGACTGGTGTACTGGTATTAGCGGGGCACTTTTATGACATGTCGGCGGGTCATCTGGTAGATCAGAAAAGTCTACTTTTAAAGATATTCAAATCCTTAAACTGTTACCTGCCTCAGCCGGGATTCGAATCTGGGTTCATTAGGACTGCAGGCTGCCTCTCTACCGGTTCTGCCACCGCTGGAAAACTTTAGAGACAGAGGATTCCAGCAAGAAAGAAAGGTACAAGTTGATGGACAAAGGGGAGAGAGTTAAGCTAGGCAGGGTGTAAGCACAGAAGCATAGTTCATGAGGGCAAGAGGAAGGGACCCCATCAGGCCCATATGGTTTCCTAGTTTTGAGGCCAGTGATGGCAGAAAATACATCAGTTGAAGAAATTTTAATGTCAGCCATGAGGAAGTCAGAAGAGGGAAGTGATGGAGGAACAACACCGGAATTGTCTAAGCTGGAATTGGAGGAGAAAGTCTGAGCGAAGAGATCTACTTTATCAGTAGAAGAAATAGCTACAGAGCCATCAGATTGGAAAAGATGAGGGAAGGATGATGAGATAAAGTTGTTAGAAAGGTTTTTAGCAAGGTGCCAGAAGGAGCAGGAAGAATTCCAGTTGGAGAGTTCAGAGCATTTAGTACAGATGAATTTTTTTGAGCAGAGCGAAGAAGAGGCTTAGCACACCTGGCAGAAAAATAAAATAGGTGAGATTCGAAGGTGAGTTGGTCTTCTCCTTGTTGTGCACAGCATTAGAACAAGTGTGATAAAAACAAGGTTTCTTTGCATTAGTCAATGGATATGAGAATGGAACGTATGCTTCCATGCCCAAGAGAATAACCTCCATAATGCTCATGGCACTCAGATGGCTCTCAGCCATAGAAGCACTAACCATTCCAGGGGAAATCGAGGAAGTTCAGCCTGAGGGCCTCCCAGTCAGCAGCTCCAAAGTGCCATAACCGACGTTTCTTTGGAGGGTCCACAGGCCGTACCGGAGCAATAGGAGAGGTTGAGGAGATAAGGTTGTGATCGGTGGAGCCCAGTGGAGAGGAAAGATTGACAGTGTAAGCAGAAGGATTAGTTGTAAGGAAGAAGTCAAGTATTTTGGAACCCTCTCCAGGGCAGTCACAGATATGGGTAAGGTGCTGTACAAGCTGCTCTAGGTCATTAAGAATAGAAAAGTTGTAGGCTTTTTCACCAGGTGGATCAGTGAAAGGAGAGGAGAGCCAAAGTTGGTGGTGAACGTTGAAATCTCCTACAATGGAGATTTCAGAGAAAGAAGAAATGGATAGGAGGTGTTCCATCGCAGAAGTAAGACAGCCGAAGAATTTATCGTAGTCAGTAGAATTAACAGCACAGATATATCTAGTCAGATAATGAAAGAAAAGCTGAAGCCAGAGAGTAAAGAATTCAGAAGAGTCAAGTTCAGGAACATGAGGGCAAGATAAAACGTTGCGTACATATACACAAGGGCCATCTTTGGCTTTGAAGTGAGTATAGAGAAAGTAGGAGGATACAGAGAAGGTTTGGTATCAATTGCCTCAGACAGCTGAGTCACAGTTAGGATGAGAAGGTGAGGTTTAGAGGAGAAGAGGTGGTGCTCAACAGAAAGTTAGAGGTAAGGCCACGATTATTACAAAAATGTTCAAGTGAGTCAGACAGTGGTTCCAGGCATCCCGCTGTGTCGTCGCTGGGAAAGGGACTCCGAGGCTTAATTATGAAGCACCATTTTGCTTGAATTTTGAAAAAGGAGTGTACAGTAGTGTGATTTTCACACCCTCTTAGCTCAGTGGCAGAATCAGACAGTATGGTGGCTCAACAGTCTTTTTATAGTACTAATTCGTGATTAACAACGTATTCTAATGTTTATCCCTATTTAGAGCTCAGTATTCAAGATAGCTAGATGACAATTTTAGTCCAAGTTAAGGTGGACTGAGTATACGGTAATACTTCTACGGCTCTCTCACTCCTGTCTCTTTGCTCTATTTGTTCAGATAGAATCAATATCTTATTAATCCCGCATTTCTCCACCCCTTTAAGCAGCACTAATGACACTGTATAACAAATTTCAGGATCAAGAAAAAAATAAATATTATCCACTTTAATTTTGTTTAATAATTAGAGTATGCTAATTCTGAATTTGATAACCATAGTCACCAGTCACATAACACTTTCTTGCAATATCCTCCTAACAGTTCGTACAATAAAAATATAGAAACTATTCAAGTTTACTGTTGCTGCCAATTGAAAGAAATCATCGTTGTTCTTATTCAAAACATAATACTCTAAATAAACACTTAAGCAATTAAGAATGAGTGTACTTATGTTTCTTTTTCGTTTGTATGATGCCTCTGGTTGGTCGCGCTATGGATTCCAGCAAAAATCAGCTAGGATGACTGGAATCCGTTTTCCCTTGTACCTACACTTCAGTTTTGCTGTATCTTTGATTGAACCTCGTTTCGTGTTCTTCACTTACTTCCCCCGCATTCTCTGGAAAAATGACAGATGGGAATGTAGAAAATGAAATTTCAATGACATGTTACACCCAAGACATTGGTAATATTTGACTAGTTCGTCCACTACAACATTATGTTAGTCATCATTTTGTTTTCCCGGTAGCCCACTGAACGCATCCTTGAATGCACGCCATGCTGCCAACTCATATTCATCCATCATTGATTCGAAGTCCTTGCCAAACGTGAGTTGACGAATTCGAGGGCTGACAATTATGTCTTTTTGGATCTTAGCATGATATATTTTGGAAAATTCCTCCTTGACCTACTGGAAAGGTAGTTTATGATTCTTCAGAGCTTTGGCACTGTTTCATTAAGCCCAGTTTTCTGTGCAGTGGTGATAAAATAATCTTGCTCTTTGCTAGTCGTTCGTGAATAACACTGTGGGATCCGGGTTTCAGAGAATTCCGCGATGGCCATGCTGAGCGCAAGTAATGGTCTGATCTTGCTCGGCTGTATCACTTATATAGGAAGCACATAAACCTGGTATAGCCAGTTTGTGACCCATTAAGAATGACAGCAACTTTCACATCTGCGCAAACAAACCATTCATGTTCGTTGTATTTTATCTGATCTAAAATAAAAGAAAGATTTTCATATGCCTCTCTTAAAATGACTGAGTCAGCAAATGGAATAGAAGACATGATGTTTCCAATGTGTAGCAAAACAGCTTTAATGCAATGGAGGGATGCATCAAGAGACAACTTCCAGTGGCTTGGTCCATAGCTGTATCCAAGAGCATCAAAAAATACCCTGATATCACTGCTACAGTGTCAGCAATCCATATATTAAACAGATGCAGTTTGGAAAATCCTTGCATTCTCTAGGCATTATTGCCTAAATACAATTAATTCCTCCCGCAAAAAGAAATATAACAGACTACCTGAATTCAGATTGAATTTTACAGAAAGTAATATTGACACAATCGAGATATGAACAATCCGTGACTTGCATATAACTAAACTGAGGGCAAAAACATTACATGTCACACGATCATTTACATGGAAATGGTGAATCACACACAAAAACGAGAGCTATTGTAGCGATCTACGTATGAAACTACTCTAAGATATGCCATTTGTTTTTCTTTTTTTCCTTTTATCTGCTACTGTATAGTGTAATTGTCAGTAGCTGAATCATTCTTATCACATTTTCACATTATAATAATCTATTCTGCGCACTTTTATGACATCATTAGTAGGCTGTATCTTATCTGTGCTTCTCTCCTAGCTTCGTTATAATACCCTGTCCATGCTACGCCTCTTTACTAGCTTCATTGTTATTCCCTGTATATACTGTATATTAAATTTTATTCCATGCACTTTTTCCTAGCTTCATTGCCATACCGTATCTGCACTATTTCCTAGCTTCATTTTAATACCATAGGGTATCTATTCCATAAGATACTTTAGTTTTTACCATCCGCGATAGCAAAGCTGGTATTGCTTTCAGTGTGTTTGTGTGTGTGTGTGTGTGTGTGTGTGTGTGTGTGTGTTTGTGTGTTCGTGTGTGTGTGTGTGAGCACTATTACTATGCAACCGTTCAAGATATCATTACAAAATTTTACAGGTGTTTACCAGGGAAAAAATCGAGTTCGAAACTTGTGAAAGCAGGTCAAGGTCTGTGCGTCTGTTAGCACGATAACTTCGCCACCGCTCAAGATATCATCACAAAATTTTACAGGTGTGTAATAGGGATGTAAATCTCCCGTGAGTTCGAAATTGGTGAAAGTAGGTTTACCACCGTAACTTCGCAATCGCTCAAGATATCAACAAAAAATTTTACAGGTGTGTAATAGGGATGAAAATTTCCTAGGGTTCGAAATTGTTTATAGTAGGTCAAGGTCAAGGTCATATTCCGAGCCGCGTTATATATGTATCGGCTCGTGGCTGGTGCGATTCCCACCTTAGGGGGGCCTCTAGCTAGTAATTCTTTCAGCCTTGTGTGTCTAAATAAAAGGAATTTACTCGGGCTACAACAGAACGGATTGTATTTATCCGATAAAAATTTTCGTTAGTTAAGGGTAGAAAAGCGTCTCATTTAGCCCTAACAGTGTTCGAAATTATTTCACATTATTCTGGGTTTAGCGTACATAAAATGCTCAAATTCCTTCCATGCCTGCCAAATGGTCGAATACGTGTTTACTCGATGAAGTTTTTCTTGACCTTGAATATCGCCTGTGAGATCCTGCCTCTTCGATTCACAATGACGCGAGTCTTTTGGCTCCAGGATGAGATATTTCCTGAAGAAGTTTTTAGAAAGGATCCTAACTGATTTACTTGGTAATCAAGTCTGCATAACAGTGATCTACTATCAGAGGTAGATTTTTTTTTCTTTTCTGAAGTGTTACGTTCATAATGATTGTGAATTGTTTCATAACCATATAAAGGAAAGCAAAAGGTATACACAAACAATATACATATGAGGGAATGCATAGTTATACACAAACAATATAGCCATATAAGGGAAAGCAAAGATATACACAAACAATATAACCATATAAGAAAACAAAGGTATTCACAAACAATATAGTCATATAAGAGAAAACAAAGGTATACACAAACAATATAGCCATATAAGGGAATGCAAAAGTACGCACAAACAATATGGCCATATCAGAGAAAGCAAAG
>JAGKTI010035524.1:0-11243 GCA_018397915.1 Birgus latro | reverse complement strand
CATGGTACAGGGTGGGCCAAACGTTACTTTAGGTTACCATAATATTATTGTTTTGATTAACACAGTTATATGACAACTAAAATGCAGTTATATTTCAGATGGCGCACCTCCTTACTATGGTAGGAATGTGCGAGAATTTCTCTGTAACACTTTCGACACATGGGTTGGAAGAAGGGGTACTGTTGAGTGGCCTCCAAGGTCACCTGACCTAACGCCATGTGACTTCACAGTCTGGGAGATGATCAGAGAAAAACTTTACAAGAAAGAGCCTAGAAGTCTTCAAGAATTGAATGAAAGAGTAACAGCAGATTTCGACAACTTGAAAAATGATCATGAGTTTAGAAGAATTTGCCACTCTGTGTCTAAGAGGTGCTATTTTTTTTAAATGCAAGAAAGAAGGAACCAAAGGCTAAAAGCCGACAAACTGTTCCTTTCAAAACACACACACACACACACACACACACACACACACACACACACACACACACACGCACAAATCAAGATCCATTCATTTCGAGATGCCTGGACACGCTGCGTTTGAAAAACTGGAGATCGTAGGAAGTATTGTAGGAAATACAGCACGGTGGTAGCAGTTGAGTGCAGTTGTGTTTGGTTTCCCTCCAAGGATCATTCATATTTTCTCTAATAGCTTACCTTTTTCAGTACAGGGAGGTTGAAAGTGAAGAGTTGAAGATGGCAGGGCGTGGCAGAGTAGGTGAAATGAGTCAACAAAAGAGAGATGAAGATGCAAGAGATGAAATTACTGGTACAGCTCCCACGTTACAAGGCTCCTGTCACGAATTTTCTACATCGTAAAATTATGTAACATAAATTGTGACATTGAGTGATTTTGCCGGAGAAACGAATGATTACGAAATGCACGAGATTTCGCTCATTCTCTCAACCGTCCACTCGCGTACTTATATTCGCATCAAGTTGTCAAAACTTTCGTCATTCTTTCGCGAGTGATTGTCTTTATGTGCAGACGGTGCATTCCTCTGAGCGATAATTTCTGAATTATCGCTTCTGCCTCCCGGCCGTTAATCGGCCACACCCTTTTCACACGTTCCTCACGTCGGACACTCAAAACCAGAGTCAGTCTGCTTCTTAGTCACGGAGTGTCTGGTTATGCCATACGAAAGCTCGAGTGATCACTTTTCTTAGCGATTTCAGGTCTCAGCTTGTATTGGCGTGTATTCCCGAAGCTCCCACCAGCTTGGTGATCGACTACAGCAGCACGGTCTTCTATACCAATTAGTATTTCCTTTTGTTTTCCTAGGCTTAAGNGCTTTACGAAAGCTCGAGTGATCACTTTTCTTAGCGATTTCAGGTCTCAGCTTGTATTGGCGTGTATTCCCGAAGCTCCCACCAGCTCAGTGATCGACTACAGCAGAGGTCTCACCTATACTGATCAGTATTTTCTTTTGTTTTCCTAGGCTTAAGCTTTTGGGTTATTTAGCTATTTGTCTGAGTGTTTGAGTGAGTGCATTTCCCTTTCTTTGATTTGAATTAATTCATGTAACGTAAATTTATTTTCTTGTATTCAGTAAATTTACAGTTCATTTTCTTGAGCTTTGTTAAATGTAACAGTCGTGTTTTATTTCCCCACATATTTAGTACACTTTTGCTACTCCACGTTAGCACAACTCCTTATATTAATCACGACTGGTACTTAGGCCAGCTTTTGGGTATTAATCCTTAAATCCGTTGTGCTAGCTAGGAGTTTGGCTCAGCCAAGATCCTGATTATTATTATTATTTTTTGAATGTTAAGGGGAGAAACTAGCTTTCTCAGAGGCCAACAGTACAGTAATACAGCCTACTTGAGCGTTTAGTCTCTGCTGTGTACTGTTGAGAAAGTCTATAAATTCTCGACTCTAGAGAATTGGCGAAGTAAGCCAGCATAAAAGTGAAATCGCCACTTGATTTCACGAGTCTATTCTCTCGTAATAAATGAATCGATAGTCATTCCTAGCACACATAGCTATACATTGTATACTCCAATTATACAATATTACATTATCCCCCTGACAGCTCCCATCGACTTTATCAAGCATGCGATGGTGGTGATGGTACCGTAAGAGATAAAGATGTTTGTGGTCATTGTGTAAAGAAAGTTACAAGTCGTGGTAAAGGTAGTGATGGCTTACTTTGTGATTATTGTGGATTTTGGGTGCATGCATCATGCGAAGGGATGAATGTAGACATGTACAAGCTATATAGTAAAGTAGCCCAACAGGTCTCCAACATGTCTTATTATTGTTCATTCAACCACTGTAAACTAATTTCTGGTGTGATTTTGAAGCAGCTTGAGCCCATTGACAGACAGTGGATGAAAATTCATAAAGAATTTGAGTTTTAGAGGAAACAGTTCAGAAACAAGATCAGGTCATGCAGACTAAAATAAGGGAGGAAACTGCAAATTCAGTAGCAGACTCTATTGCAGATGAAGTGAAATATGCATAGGACACTGATAGAGATTGGGCTGCTAGAACAAGGAATGTTTGCTAATGTTGAGGAATCAGATGCAGCAACTGGTCAGGTGAAAAGTAAACATGAAAAAGATATTGTGGTGAAATTACTAAAAAAAGGTTATGAGTCTGGATAGGCCTAATCTTGAAGACAAAATTGCATCTGTATTTCGGTTAGGGAAGAAAGGGTCCACTGTTGCTCCAAGGCTGATGAAAGTATGTTTTGACCAGAAAAGTGTGGCAAACAAGGTCCTTCGTGCTACTCATAAATTGGATTTATCAAATGATGATGAAATTAGGAGTATTAAAGTGTTCAGAGACCTGTGGCAAGCTGATAAGAGGAGTAAACTGATAGATGAACCTTGAAGTAAAAATGAGGAACTGAAGAGGGAGAATGTGGTGGATTTCAAGTGGATAATTCGTGGTGAGAGAGTTGCAAAAAGCAACATTAATCCAACTGCTGAGAACCTACATTTTTAAATGATTCTCACACCACGACTGCTGAATCTACAAAGTTGAGATGTATTTATGCAAATATTGATGGAATTGTAAAATAAAGTTATAGAATTTCAATCTCTTGCAAATAGATTAAACCCTTCTATTGTTTGTTTAACTGAAACCAAACTTAATGATCAGATAAATTCCACAGAGATGTTTGATACTAACCAGTATGAGGTGTATCGCAAAGACAAGACAGTGCAAAATGCACCTGGTGGAGGAGTGATTATAGTACTAAGAAATAATGTAATGTCATCCAGTTCTGGTGTTAAGTTTTTAAATGATAATTATTATGATGAAGCAACGCGGTGCGAGGTGATATTGCAAGGTAAGGTGTTGATTGGTACAATATACAGGCCTCCAGCATCTTCAAGAGAAGTGAATGATCTCCTTTGTGATTTAATTAGATTGAGTATTGAGTATTGAGTATTGATTTGTGGTGACTTTAATTATAATGAAGTATGTTGGGAGTCAAATACTGTATCAAGTGATGGTCAACATGTAATTGATGCATGTTAATTTTTGGACACTATAAATGACTGCTTCTTGTATCATGTTCCTGGTTATACTCATAATATAGACTGATAATTCCTCCAGGCTTGATCTATTTTTTCTAGAAATATTGATGTAGAAAATATTAATTTATGTTCTCCGTTAGGAAAAAGTCATCATGCAACAATTTCTTTTGACCAAGATAGCGCTGTTGTGCAGTTAAGTGATAGTGATACTTTCAAATTTAGTTTTCATAAAGAAAATTATGAAAATATGAGAAAGAAACTGTTGGAAGTGGACTGGCATGAGAAATTTGTTGAAAAATCAGCAAATGAAATTAATGAATTGTTGACAAACATTATTAACTTAATAAATGAATTTGTCCCAAAGGTGAAAGGCGTTTCTAAGCCTAAACCAAAGTGGGTAACAAAAGAAGTGATGATTAAAAAAAATGCCAAGAATAAAGCATGGAAGAGGCTCAAAACAAGAATGAGAGCTGCAAAATATAGACAAGAGAGAAACAAAACAGTGCGTGTTGTAAAACAAGCTAAAAATGTATTCAGTAAGAAGCTGTGTGAAGACATTAAAGAAAACCCAAAACACTTTTGGAGTTATATAAGGAGCAAAACAAGTTTGAAAGAGGTGTTTAGAGTGAAGAACAGTAATGACCAATTGACAGTCTGATTTTGAAACTGCAAGCGAATTTAATAAAGCATTTCAAAGTGTGTTTGTGAATGAGTCCCAGCTAGACAACAAAATTTGATATTGCTTATAACGGTCCGAAGATTAATGATACTGTTGTTACTGTTGACATGGTGGAGAAGCTTTTGAAGGAGGTAAATGTGAACAAAGCGATGGGACCTGATGGTATTCATCCAAAACTATCAGCAGAATGTCACAAGGCGTTGGGACTGCCTATTGCAATGATTATTAATAAATCGCTTAGCACAGGAGAGGTACCAGCACTCTGGAAAACTGCAAAGGTGTATCCAATTTATGAGAAAGGCGATAAATTACAACCATTAAATTACAGGCCAGTATCACTGACTTGTGTTATGTGTAAACTGTGTGAAATTATGATTAGGTCAAAGTTGATCAACCACCTGGAAGTAAATCATCTGATTAGTGATAAACAGCACGGTTTTAGACAAAGGAGAAGTACAGTAGAGTAACTAACCTTTTGGTCTACATGGAATCTTTGACAGCTGCAGTGGATCAACAAATACCAGTTGATGTTAATTATACAGACTGCAGAAAAGCATTTGATACAGTACCTCACACAAGACTGCTGACTAAACTTGAGGCCCATGGAGTGGAAGGAAAGCTTTTGAAATGGATTAAAGGATTCCTATCAGGTAGACTGCAGTTTGTGGAAATCAGAGGTGTTAAATCAGATAGGTTGCAGGTAACTACAGGTGTACCACAGGGATCTGCACTTGGTCTGGTTTTGTTTTTGTTTTTTATAAATGATTTAGTTCAGGAGTTGGAGTGCCCATCACTTCTGTTTGCTGATGATGCCAGGATTTTCAAAGAGATAAATACTTTCGAGGATATTCAGTCTATGAAAAGAAACTTGGGTAGACTTCAAGAGTGGAGTAAAATGTGGTTGTTAGAGTTCAGCGCTGGCAAATGTGCAACTATGCATGTAGGGCATAGAAATCTTAAATTTGTTTATGAATTAAATGGAGAAGAACTCAAGTCTACTGATGAAGAGAAAGACCTCGGAGTGTTAATGTCATCGGATCTTAAACCTGCTCAACATGTAGCAAAGGTGTTAGCAAAACAGAATGGTTGGTCTTAACAGAAGAAATTTTCCTAAAATGGATTTAGATACGTGCAGAACCTTGTATTTTTCCTTAGAAAGACCTCATTTAGAGTATGCAGTGCAAAGCTGGTCACCTTATTATAAAAAAGACATTCAGGAATTGAAGGAAGTGCAACGAAGAATGACCAAACTTGTACCTGAGCTACAAGACCTCGAGTATGAAGAACACTGTGAACGATTAGGGTTGATAACACTGGAACAAAGAGGACACCGAGGAGATTTAATAGAAACTTATAAATTCCTGAAAGGGATAGAAAGCTTGGACTATAGTGTTTCCTTTGAATATAGTGAAGGCAGTACCAGATTGAACACATGTAAGATGAAAGAGAGAGGTCATTGGAGAACACAAATCAGAGCAAATTCTTTCAGTGGAAGGGTAGTTAATGGATGGAATTCCCTTCCTGAGGAGGTAGTCACTGCCCCTACTAATGGTGCTTTCAAGGATAGATTAGCTCAGTGGTATTCCAGTAACTATAAGTTATGGAAAATTAGTATTTATGATAAAACCATGTGATTGAAATCTTTTAACAAAATAAATGTACACAACGTATAATCCTTGGTTAAATATAAGTAAAATTTTTGTGAACTTGTTACTTTATTGAAGTATCATTGAATGACGTCTTTTTTGAAACCGCATTCAAGACTGATCGATAGATGGAAGCCCTAAAAGAAACGTAAGTCTCTTAACCTTCCATGTATTTGAACTAAGTAACCTTGAACTAGGTAAGCTTGAACAGACAGAGGGACACACTTCCAGAGTTGACCTGTTGCATAAATGAAGGACTGGGAGTAACGATTAACTCTTGGATTAGAGAGTTGGACAGAAAAGGGCTAATATTTTTTTTTTTTAATGCAAGAATGAAGGAAGAAAAGGCCAGGAGCCTGCAAACCGTTCCTTCCAAGAAAAAAAAAACTATATATATATATATAAATACAAAAGAGAGCCAAATTCCAGATCGGTTCATTTCGAGATGCCTGGACGCACTGCAAGACTGCAGAATAGGACTGGAGATCATAGGAAGTTGGAAATACAGACAGGAGACAGTTCCAGAGTTGACCTGTTGCATAAATGAAACTCTTGCATTAGAGAGCTGGACGGAAAAGGGATAAGAGTTTGTTGCTAGACAGGTGCTACATGCCCGTAGTAGAGGTGAGGGATACAAGCAGACACTTCAGAGGAGCAGTGATCATTGAAGTAGCGATAGAAAAAGAGATAATGATGCAACAGTGCGGCGAAGAGACAGAGGTTGAAGGGAGCTAGATAGAGAAGGAGAGTCAATGAGATGAAAAGCCTCTGACTCCACCCTATTGAGAAGAGGTGTATGTGGAGAGCCTCCTCACATATGAGAGTTGTACTCCACACAGGGGTGAATAAAACTCGTGTATAAAGTCAACAACTGCGCAGGGGTAAAGAAGGTACGGAGTCGGCTTAGCACACCTAATCTCTTGGAAACAGATTTTATACGAGATGTAATATGATCTTTCCGAGATATATCCCAAGTGAATTAAACCCCAAACATGTTCAAGGATGATGCAGGGTTGAGCTGGATATTATTAAACATTAGTGGGTACTCCTGTGGCAGATTTTGTTGGATTGATAGGTGTAAGAACTGAGTCTTTGATCCATTAAAAACTAGATTATTTTTAGCCCGGGCAGAGATAGGAGCCAAGCCAGACATTAGGTGCGCCATAGCCTCATCCCTTATTTGTTGAAGTAACTGTTGGGATGGACGTTGCAGGAACCGAATGGAAAGGTGCAAGGTGGAATCCTCAGTGTATGAGTGGATAGAGTTAATGGATAGAGATGAGTGGATAGAGTTAGTGGACAGAGATGAGTGGATAGAGTTAGTGGATAGAGTTTGCTGCCGCTGCCACTGCCGCTGCTGCTGCTGTCAGGAGAACCAAACAATGGATGATGGATCCCGCCCATGCGAAGCCAACACGTGGGGGGCACAATATGTGGGGAGCAAGAGTTTATAAAACACATAAACATGGGAAAGTTTTTCCTCGACCCCTTAGCCTATCTGAAACACCCATTAATTTCGACTTAGGATCAGCTAACGACAATGGAGCAAAAGAAGAGTGTAGAGAAGAAGAAAACTAAGAAGAGGAAAAAACTGCTGTACACCACGTTTCGCATATTGCGGAAAATGGCATATAAGGCTGTTAAAAGTAGACATCATGAGAAAATTAGAACAAAAACACAGGAAACATGAGCTGCAAAGAAAACTTAGAGAGGATGGGAGACAAGAGATGTCGCAGGAAAGGGAAGAAATAAGGAGTAAAAATAGGCGATGACAGTGAAATATGCAAAGGTTCTTGAGACCTTTAAATGTAGGCCTCATTCTTGTGGAGTACCAGGGATCCTTTGTAGGGCGTGGAGTGAACAAGCAGGGGTTATGAGAGAGTGTACTGCTCAAGTGAATAATTAATTTTAGTAAGAGGTCATGAGAAAGGTACCCCTATTTGCATCCTTAATTTTAATATGATTCATATAAGAAGCTAGACTCTCTGAGTAAGGGGCAAGACAGTGCTCCAGGAACCAGATATAACCAGAAGCATAAGGATGAACATCAGAGTACAGATTAGGTGGCTGGCAGACGGGACAGAATTGGGAGTGTCTCGGACAGTCACGACCATGGACAGCTTATTGAATATGGTGAGTGGAAATAGCTAAGATGGGGAGACTGTGAGTGTAGCAGACAAGGCAATTTCACATACCTATGCATAAATTACAAACACCAGTTAGCTTGTGCTCCATATCCAACAATTGTAATTAATTCTAGTTCCAGGTCGTGGGAATAACTACAATGGCTATTCCTGTAATGAGTAAGAACTCAAGTAAACATATGATACTCATAAGTGAGTCATTATAATACATTAAGGGATTATAATTACATGTAACTGAGTTAAATATCCATGAATTGAGTGACTTGTTTCCATTTGTGTTGATAAAGTAATGCAGCTGTCTTGTACTAAATTAGTAACAGTAAAGCAGAAAATCCAACTGTCTTTTGGAACCTCAGTGTGTGGAACAGTTTCCCTCGTAGTCCGGGAAGGGATTTGGATGGATAGGGATACACAGTGTCAAACTGTCTAAACTTTGTTACAGATTCTCTCTGGACTTGTCTCCACACTCCCTAACGCTATTGCTCTCACGCTGCCTATCTAGATAAAAAACATATATCGTGCTCATTAAATATGAGTGTGAATCATGCAAATTATTACTGAGGGAGTGTAGGGCACGACACTGCTGCTACTACTACTACTACACTTACTACTACTACCTCGATTACTATACAGCTAAAATAATCCCTCATTTATCCAGATGTGCAGTACCTGGGCCTGCTCATTATCTGGATGCTGGACCTTAGCTCTTTTAAACCTATTCCAAATTTATTTGTCATTATCCGGACGTAGAAGCCCTTGAGAACTTCGGCCGGCCAGCCGACATGTTCAGACATTCGGTATCGTGGCCTCTGGGCTCGAGCTGTGAGCGGGAAGTATGCTGGGACCCACAACCAAAGCTAAAATGTCTTCGCC
This sequence comes from Birgus latro, assembly GCA_018397915.1. NCBI lineage: Eukaryota > Metazoa > Arthropoda > Malacostraca > Decapoda > Coenobitidae > Birgus > Birgus latro. The sequence goes on along the minus strand of JAGKTI010035524.1, from coordinate 2,415 downwards.
CCTGTACTGAATGGTCAAAGTCACGTGCTCATCCGATCACTCCCAACGAACCTTGAGCACCCAAATAACTCGACTGTAACTCAAAAGAGGTGTCAAAAAGTCCATATGCATCCCCACCAAATGTCTAAAGGTGCACGGGCACAAGGCTAAGTGTTTCCTAACTGCCACTGAGCCTGTAGCAGACCGCAAGCCACAAGTACATCTGCCGTGACAGCGGCCATCCACCTCTCTACTGAATGTCCAAAGCTGCCTGGTCATCAAGAGTTGTGTTTCCGCATGGCCACCGGGTATGTAACACTGACTGCAAGCCACCATTAACTGTACGTAAAAGCACCTGTCTGCCTTTACGCCGAATAGCGAGAGTCCCCTGGCCTCTGGGATTAGTGCAGAAACTCCCCACCACACCTGCCTTTCCACTTCCTTACCGAATGGTGAGGGTCACTTGGGAGGCAGCATTAGTCATACACTGCCTGAGATGGTGATGTACTGGTCATCCACTGTTGTCGTCACATGATAACCTTTGCCTGGGCAAACAGAAGTGAACCTTATATACAGACGCTAGTTTGCAACATTTCGCTTCCTTTGCGCTCGGAGGCAAGCATGGGGTGTGATATGGCAGTGCTGTACTGCTTGCCGGCCTACAAGCCCACACCTCAGTTCCCGCCTTTGTCTCGTCCACGAGTGGCAACGCTTGCAAGTATGGCTGTGAATGTGGTTGCTTTTGTGGTGGTCTATCTTCTTCAGGTTTAGGCCCTCTTCTGTTGCACTCTCGTGTGTGATGATGGCTCCACCACCACCACCTGAGAAGCGGAAGAGGAAGGTTTTGACTCTGAAAAAGAATCGTGAGATACTGAAAAATGTTGATGAGGGCTGAACCACAGGATGTAAACTGCAGGAAGATGATCTAGCCTGTTGAACATTGTTTGATATCAGGAAGTCATGCGACAAGTTTATGCAGTACGAACAGGACTTCGGTGAAAGCACACATATGGGTGACAGTCTCGATAGCGTGGTCGTAGATACTTGTAGGGAGATAGGGAAGTCGATTATGGATCATTAAGCATGGCCAGAATAAAGTCATGACACATAGCATCAATGAGGTGAGTTACAGCACTCGTGGGTTACAGAGTTTTATTGGACAGTTATTTGAATAGTGACTTACAGCGTAACTTACCGTGACGGCCAAAGTCTCCTAATGATCCTAGTGTCGGGCCTTCTCACTAGCCCCTCTCTCACTTTTCTGATCTGAAGGGAATCTCTCCGACATTATATACAGCTTGGAGAGGATGTTTGGTGAGGTAGTAGCGTCTGACAGATATCCTGTTCACGTGGACTTCCACTTGTTTGAATACGTCATGAAATTTTTGGTTGTCTGGACTATGAGGATGTTTGAAATACATTGTATGTTAAGGATTCTTGATGGTCTGGGACAACAAGATTGTGTATAGACATTATGTGAATTGACATTCCTAGTTAGAAGCTGTGTACGTCTCCATCAGCCACTACATCCTGTGCATTGTGCTTATGAGATATACAGTAATGCCTATATAATGCCTACAACAGGAAGGTCAAGCCAAGGCCCAGCACGCCATTATCAACCAGTCGACACTGATGTGGTTTTGCCAGGAACGTGCTGCCGATGTGCTAGTGCATTGGACCGAGGTGAAGACTGCAGCCAAGAAGTTTGCATGCCTGCACAACGTACACGACTTCAAGGCTTCTGAAGGATGGCTCTTTCGCATCAAGCTTCACCATGGACGCACTCAGAAGAGTGTTACGGATGCACACTCGCACGCACGCACCCGCTCACGCACGGACGGAGAAAAAACAATCACTTAATGTCTCCTCCATCATTGTGGGTGGAGGCATAATTACATAGTGGGTGGAGGCATAATAGTGGGTGGAGGCATAATTACATAAACAGATAAAACTAATAATACAGAACAAAACCATCTGACAACACACACATACTGTACATGCTGTCAATGGTATACCAGTACACGTGCCCCCAGTCTGTGTATTTACTTATTTGTATTCACCTATTTGTATACAGGAATTGAGCAAAGCTCGTGTTGTCCTGTCTCCAAATCTACATTCATCTAATCTAATCTAATCTGTGTGTGTGTGTGTGTGTGTGTGTGTGTGTGTGTGTTTCTCACTTCCTTCCCACCGCTCGCACAAGACGAAACATTCTCGGGTAATATTTGTTATTATATATAATAAAGATACCTCCATATAAATCAACTTTTCTCAGCTACATCGTTTGGCCATATTTGTATCATTGTACTTTTAACTAATTTGACTGACAGGTGTTTGGTGGCTTCATGTATAAATTTAGATTTGAATACAACTGAAGATTAGGAAACTCTGAGAATGCAATCCCAGCCTTACCACTCAGGGGAACATACAGCAGTT
>JAGKTI010035523.1:0-11244 GCA_018397915.1 Birgus latro | reverse complement strand
CTAATAACCCTAAAGTATATAGGGAGAAATACTGCGCTCATTGTCGAGCTTCTTCTCACAATCTCAGAGATTGTTGGCGAAAACCCCCTCCTGGACATTGTTTTGATTGTCGCAGACCCGGATGTCGGCGAGGTGAGCGCGGGTGTCCTGGACGTAGTCCCGACACTACAGCTCAAGGCGTCTCTCCAGTAGTAACTCAGGAACCGGCTCAGCAGTTATGACTAACCGGCGGTCAAACATCTCCCACTATCAGTGTCATAACAAATGGGAAGATGTTAGAAGCTGTCGTGGACACCGGCAGTAGTTACACTTTGATCAAGGAGTCCGCATTTAAACAAATCGGGGGAGAACTGAACACACGACGTAATCCGCCGCGCTTACAAGGAATCACAGGCGCACCGCTGAGAATACTAGGGATGTTGCGAGCTGGAATAGCGGTCGGTGATGAGAAAGTACACAAGCAATGGATCCAGGTAGTACCAAACTCTTATCTTAGTACAGATATTCCCCTGGGATGTGATGTGTTGAGCCAAGCTACACTCATGTGGGATGGAGTGAAGAGAGTTATGATGTGGGGTGGTGCACCTTATGTAGTAAACCATATCCGTCGACAGAGGAACAAGGTGAGGAGAGTCAAAGATGAACCTGTAGTATTGTCTAAGCCGAAACAAACCTTCTCACAGATTAATCTCCTTTCGACCTTGCAGTTAGACCCTTACCAAACTAAATTTGTGTCCGTATCTGTGAAAGTGGAACCAGAAACTAATCTTATCGTCTATCCACAGTCTAGAATGAGTCATAATAGTCACCCTTATTTGGTCCAAGTAAACGAGTCAAGTAACATCTATGTTCCACTTATTAACCCCACTAAAAAGGTGAAAGTGTTGCGAAAAGGTACTATCATCGGTTCGTATGAGAGAGTGACTAGCCCAGTCCCTGGCAAAGTTAACATCACTAAAATACGAAATGACCTTCTACCCGAGAAAGATCACATTGAGCAAAAGGGTACCTGTAGTCAGAAATTGAAAGCTTTGATTGATGTACAGAACTGGCAACAACTCACTGAAGGCCAGCGAAAAGAGCTTACTGAACTAATCCTGAAGTATGACCCTCTATTCATCCTAGACCAAGGAGAATTAGGTCTGATCAAGGGTCCTCCAGCTCATATTAAAGTCGAAAATCCTCAGACCAGTCGAGGCCCAATGTATCGCTATCCTGTGCAGGCTAAACAAATTATCACTGATGTGTTGAAGGATATGGAGGATAGAGAGATCATTGAAAGATCCACAGCAGCCTGGTTATCACCTTTTGTTTTGGTCAATAAACCCGATGGGAGTAAAAGAATGTGCCTCGATTACCGCCATGTTAACCGGTATCTCGCAGCCGATGTCTATCCACTTCCGCGGCTAGACGAATTAGTGGACCAAGCCGCTGGACATCAATATTACGTCACTCTGGACATGCGAGAGGCATATTTTCAGATTTTATTAGATGAGGAGAGTCGAGATCTGACTACTTTTAGCGATGGTGTGGCTCTCTATCGTTTTTGTCGTCTTCCCTTTGGACTTAACTGTCCTCCAGCCATCTTCTCACGTCAAATGGTCAATTTGCTAACACCTCTTCTACAGAAAGGTTGGGTTAAAAATTACCTAGATGACTTGATCTTATGGGCCCCAAGTTTTCCTACCCTACTGGATCGTTTAAGACAACTTTTTGAACTGCTTGCTAGTAATGGTGTAAAGCTAAATCTCAGTAAGTGTGAGTTTGGATGTAAAGAAGTGACTTTCCTTGGACACCAGATTTCGGCAGAAGGTAGTAAACCTGATCCAAAGAATACAGAGGCCATAGTTAAAATGAAGCCACCCACCACTGTGAAAGAAGTGAGATGATTTCTCGGAATGTGCGGATTCTATAGAAAACATGTACCATCATTTGCACGCGTAGCTACACCACTCACTAACTTGACAAAATCACGAACCACTTTTCTCTGGACGGGCGAATGTCAGAAAGCATTTGAGCATCTTAAATCTTGCCTTACTGATGCCCCTGTTTTAGTTGGAGCTAAAGTAGATCAGCCATTCATTCTTACTACGGATGCAAGTAACACCCACATTGGGGGAGTTCTTAGTCAAGTCCAAGCTGACGGTACCAATAAGCCAATCGGATATTTCTCAAAAAAAACTAACCCCTTGCGAGTCTTGCTATTCAACCACCGATAAAGAGGCTCTAGCAATAGTTCTTGCATGCCGGAATTATCACCATTACTTATGGGGTACACGGTTCACAGTGGTCACAGGTCACCAACCACTGACCAGCATTTTCAAACGCAGGACTAAATCTCCAAGAATGAACCGTTGGATTCTGGAAATGAGAGAGTACAATTATGATATACAATATCTCAAAGGTAAAGATAATTTCGTTGCGGATCAGTTATCACGCCCAGTTTGAGTGGTAGTCCGATCACCTGAAGCCACCTGGTTTGAATTGAACCGAGAACAGATGAGAGATCGCCAGAGAGTAGAACCAGTATGGGCAGAACTTGCGCAGTATTTAGAAGGTGGTAGGCTTCCCACTAAAAGACTGCCAATGAATACTTTAGATCAGTTTGCCTTGGTAGAAGAAATATTGTATTATGTACGTGTAAAGGCAGACGGTAGTCTTCATTAGAGTCTCATAGTTCCTCGTACGTTAGTTGTTCAGGCATTGCAACACGCTCACGAATTGACAGGACATCTAGGGCAGAAGAAAACTTATTAAGAAAGCGGAAGAACTGTATTATTGGCAAAACTTAAAAGTGGATGTTTGTGATTATGTTAAAAAGTGTGTAACTTGTCAAAGGTTTAAGCAGACCACTGGATTGCAGCAACAGTGGAAAGAATTACCCCCAGTGAGTAAACCACTGGAGAGGATTGGTATAGATCTCACAGACATGGTTGCTGGAACCTAGGGTTATCGTTATGTGCTTACTGTAGTGGACCGCTATAGTCGTTTTGTCAGGTTTTTCCCCCTTACAACTAAACAGACCACACAAATCACAGACAAGCTAGGGCAATATGTGGCAGATTATGGCACTCCCCGTGGAATTGTCCTGGATAACGAAGGAGAGTTCACCAGTCAAGAGTTCCAGCGATTTTGCCAGCGACATCAAATCACTTTGTATTATACGACCCCTTATCATCCCCAAGGAAATGGAGTGACAGAGAGGATGCATAGGACCCTGAAATCCGTCCTCTCCGCTTTATGTCAGGGCCACCCTCTCCGATGGCCCCAGTTGCTCCAGTCTTGCCAGATCGCCATGAACCAGGCGGTGCATACATCAACGGGTCAGCAGCCGTACTTTGCCTCTTTTCTCGCCACCCTCCCAGATTAGTCAGTGCGTCAATACCTTCAGTCAATCGCGAGGAAGACGAGATCGCCACAGCTCATGCCCTTATACGGGACACTCACCGGAAAATGTCGAGAAGGTACAGAGATGTAGCCAACAGAAGGCGGAAAAATCAAGTAGTGGAAGTTGGTTCTCTTTTATGGGTCAAGAAAGAAACAGTGATTCCTGGCACGTGTCGCAAACTTAACGTGAAGTGGGATGGTCCGTATCGAGTGGTGGAAGTGTTAAGAGAAGGTAGCATGTATGTAGTGGAAAATGTATTCACAGGAAAAGTGTTTCAAAGAGCTCCCGGACAAGTAAAACCCTATTATGGAGGGGAAGAGTGGCTTTTAGAACCCCTGGACGAAGCGTTCATACCTGATCCAGAGGATGAACAATTACCACCACGTGAAAGACGACCTTCACGCAGACTAATCGAGGAATGCTAAAGTGCTGTAGAGTGATGATGTGTCTTTTTTTTTGGAATGTTGTAGTGTGATGAAGAGTTGATAAGATGGTTATGGTAATATTTAGCCAAGTGCTGGATAGGGAAGTGTGTGCGGGTCGGACCGTCTGACTACTGTCTGTGTTAGTTCGCGAGTTCAGAGAGAGTTTAATCTCGTGTTTGTGGTTAATCGGAGTGTGTGTCATGGGCGTAGCCCAGTTCAGTGGAAATATTATGTAGCTTGAATTCGAGGGGTAACCGGTATCCTCTCAATCTACAGTCAGCACGGCCTAGGGTGGAACAGTGACTTCAGGACCTGACAGGCGCTCGTCAGTTACTAGGTGGAGAGCTGGAAGCACAAGGTAGTATGAATGGGGAGCGTAAATGGGGTAGTGGGTTGAATGTATGTGAAGCGCCCCTGGGACGATCCTAGCAGCGAGAGTACAGGTTTGTCCAGGCGAGACGACCATGTTAGCATCCAGGCAGGAGGTTGGCTGGGGCACGATTTCTACTGAATATTCGGGAGTTCATTGGTGACAAAGAAGCGACCCCCTGGGGCATGCATATTATTCGTGGACTGACAGGTGCCACTTACGGGAGTATCAGATAGTGAGAGCACTGTCTTAATTTGGAGTTCATAGAGTAAATTCACAGTCAAGTTGGGTAAGTCTGTCCCGTCCGCACACAGGTCTCTAGGAAGTGTAGTAGAATGTATTGTATGAAGACTTATGATGTTTAAATTTTTATTTCCGTAGAAGAAACCCGTGTAATGCTGAAAATGTTAGTATGTAACTTAAGTATAATATAAGTAGTATAAGTGTAATATAAGTTAGTATAAGTATAGTGTAAGTGTAATATGTGTGTAATTTACATTAGGTTGTGTATGATGTAAGTGTAATACTGGACCCTGTTAAGATGATGCAATGTGCAATGTATGGGAAGTGGACCTTGTAATTCATTTTTGGGCTTGATCTTAGTTAAAGTGTAGTAGGAGAGTGTTATTGTTAATATGTGGACCGTGTGGAGCGAGTTGGACGCGCAAATTCATGTCTGGTTTCGATAAAGAGGCGAAGAAAGTTGATTCGAGATTAAAGTTCCCGATGAGTTGTATTTGCACTTGGAATTCAGAATTTTGTAGTTGAGTTTGTGTTTATCATCGTGTTGTACTAAATAATAATGTCTAAGAGCTTAGGTAAAGTCTGATCATTGATTATGGTCATTGTTAGCAGCGAAATTAATTTATTTTTCACTGTCGCCAGATCACGTAGGCCAGTACCAACGCGAACAAAGAAAAATTATGTCAATGCGTGAGTTTAGGCATCTTTTTAAATTGTTAGACCTATGTTATTGCCACAAAATTTAAATCATCATAAGTCATTCTGTCTAAGTAAAGGACTGTGTAAAATTCCTGGACGATGGTATAACAAGCTGACTGTAGAGTAATTGGTCGAGGTCAGAACCGGTTGTAAGAACGTCGCAGGTTTTTGCGGGGCGTCCTGCCCGCGGGGCGTCACGTCACTTCTGCCTGTAACCTCATGGAGGACGGAACTCCGCAGGTATGGTCCCGAGTATTCACGGTATTCTCCCACATACGTCACAATAATTAGTTGTCATCCTAACTATATATAATGTAAGTTGTCTGATAATATTTATCAATGCTATTATATGACTTCTCGCTGTAACCTCATGGAGGATGGAACTCCGCAGACTGTGGTGCGGCGACATCAAGTCGGGATTGCTGTCTGGGTAACGTCCCGCAGTCATAGTGCCTAAGCCCATACACATTTCCACTTAGTTCCTTCCAATTCACAGTGTCGATAATGTTGTCGTATGGTCCACCTAGTAAGCCGTTTATTCATGAAGTGTAATATTTTGGTTATAAGTGAGTGAGAAGTGGAGTGTTGTATTCCTCTATCATGCAGAGTACTGCAAGCGCTGAGTCTACATATTAAATTATTCTTGGGATTCGGATTATATACATAGATATGTTAGGTTGTCCAAACCCATGGAAAATAGGGATGATTTCTTTAAATGTACAGTAAACTGTGTAACACGTTGTAAACCTGGGTATCACTAAAAGTCCTTTTGAGACAGTGGTTTATGTGTGTTTCTCCTGAGGATGTAATTTTCTATTTCACAAGGGTACCTCGCGACGAGTTAAGAGATCGAGTTGGATCAGTTCTTTATGTATGTGTGTTTTGTATCGGGTGAATAGTACTTCGGTGAGCAGATTAATCAACAACTTGTTGAGTGTAGAGCCCAAGGTACTTCTGTATTGGTTTACTCTCATATAATTATATGTACTGTGATATGTGAGTCAGGTGTTTTATAAACTGTGGAGAAGAGAGCTTCCATTCTCTCAGATAAGCTGGTGGTATCGGAGACTAAAGAATTGCTATGCTCCAGTAACTAATACTTGTTCGTAGTTCTATGCATTCTATGTAATTTAAGGTTAGTAATATAGATAAGTATACTTTTCGTATGTGTTTGGTATAAATCCTCTGGGAAGTAATTTTTGAGACCGAGTGGCCTGCAAGGCATGTATCATCTATAAAGACCACGCTTTCGTATCTTTCTCACGCTACCCTGTTCACTGCCGTAGGCCTCACTGTCCCCTTTTCCATCGTACGGGACTAATATCTTTAATACTTTTTTTTACTTTTTTTTTCCCAGCAACCGCTGGGTGGTGGTAGCATACCAAATTATTTCTATTATTATTTGATGGTGTTACAGCGGTGGAATCTCTGTTAATTAAAATTACTTCATAGTGCTAACCTTCTTGGCACAACACTGGTGTCATATGCGGTGGGATCTTTATTAATTCAATTTCTCTATAGTGCTAAATTTTCTCGGCACGACACTGGTGACACAAAAATGGGATTAAAGAATCCCCCGAGCTAGACCTTACAGTGAGATCATATAGCCCCGCTAGGTAACAGGAGGGCGCTACCCCTCCCGGCACGGCAGTCCAGGGCGCGGCTTGAACTCGCGATCCCCCGGTCCCAAGCTTGATGCTCTACCTCTGAGCCACCGTGCCCCCACATTTAGATAGATTTGGATATAGATAGATTATCTTCTTTATAACGTAGATAGAAAAATCCTGCGTTACACTGGTGGCAGCGGTGGGATATAGATGTAAATAGATCGATTGTTATAGCATGCTAGAGGCCCACTTGGTCTTATTAAGAACCCCTGGGAGGAAAATTTTCAAGTAGTGATAAACCGAAAATTGATCGGTATATTCCCACAGTTAAAAGTGTTAGTACTTCGCAGAATGTTAAGAGTATCCTTAGTAGGTCACAGCCAAATACCTCAGTCACTGAATATTGATTCGGACGTGGAACTGAGAGTGTATCTGGCCCCTGGAGCCAAAGCCAGTTCTTTTTTCTTTGATGAACGAGTCAGTGGAGTACTCGAGTGGCAACATGTTCTGTGTATACTCTGGTTAAGATAGCTAATAGTAGCGTTCCTTCTGTTTCACCATGAGTTGGCAGGGTGTAGAAATTAAGATTGAGGACGAAGAGTATGAACAGACGGAGGCGCAGCAGTCTTTCCCGAAGTTAGCCTGTCCTCAGACTTCAGAGCGTATACAATGTTGGGTAACGTGAATCCCCTAAAACCACGTGATGTTCCAGTACTAGAACTGAGTCAATTACAGAGTATTGATGCGGCAGCTCACCTGGAAATGTTCTTTGAAGCGGTAGAGCAGTGTAGCCAAGATGATGCAAAGCGCTTACAAATTGCGAAGAGTCGAGTGAGCACGGAGTTAGCAGTGTTCATTCACAACGTCCAGACTAATAGACGAGTAACCACGTGGTTGACATTTAAGGCGATCCTTAGGTCAGAATTTGCTATTGAAGTAAGCATCGATCGGGCATGGCAGGAACTGGATTCAGCGTGCTACGATTGGGTAGAATCACCACAGGCTTTTACGCACCGCTATATATGTAAACATGCGGCCATTGAACACAAATTTCCCGGTGAAAGATTCCCTAACCGAGATAAAACAATCAAGCGTAAGTTGTGGTATGGATTGCCTCTTCCATCAAGGAGTAAATTAGAGGGGTTCCTGGATGATGAATACCCATTAAAGAAATTCATTGATCGAATCGAGAATGAACGCCAACTGTTGGAAGCGAGTCAGGCCTCTCAAGTAAATATGTTACCTTCTGAAAGAAGCATGAAAGATAGGGGGTCAGATAACAAGCTATCACCTTCTACCTCACAGAAACAGAGTAACTTTTCGAATCCAGACGGACCGAAAGAAGTAGTAAAGGATCTAAAGCGTCAGATCCGTGAACTTAAGTCTAACTTGGCACAAGCAATCAAGGGTCGGCCTAATAACCCTAAAGTATATAGGGAGAAATACTGCGCTCATTGTCGAGCTTCTTCTCACAATCTCAGAGATTGTTGGCGAAAACCCCCTCCTGGACATTGTTTTGATTGTCGCAGACCCGGATGTCGGCGAGGTGAGCGCGGGTGTCCTGGACGTAGTCCCGACACTACAGCTCAAGGCGTCTCTCCAGTAGTAACTCAGGAACCGGCTCAGCAGTTATGACTAACCGGCGGTCAAACATCTCCCACTATCAGTGTCATAACAAATGGGAAGATGTTAGAAGCTGTCGTGGACACCGGCAGTAGTTACACTTTGATCAAGGAGTCCGCATTTAAACAAATCGGGGGAGAACTGAACACACGACGTAATCCGCCGCGCTTACAAGGAATCACAGGCGCACCGCTGAGAATACTAGGGATGTTGCGAGCTGGAATAGCGGTCGGTGATGAGAAAGTACACAAGCAATGGATCCAGGTAGTACCAAACTCTTATCTTAGTACAGATATTCCCCTGGGATGTGATGTGTTGAGCCAAGCTACACTCATGTGGGATGGAGTGAAGAGAGTTATGATGTGGGGTGGTGCACCTTATGTAGTAAACCATATCCGTCGACAGAGGAACAAGGTGAGGAGAGTCAAAGATGAACCTGTAGTATTGTCTAAGCCGAAACAAACCTTCTCACAGATTAATCTCCTTTCGACCTTGCAGTTAGACCCTTACCAAACTAAATTTGTGTCCGTATCTGTGAAAGTGGAACCAGAAACTAATCTTATCGTCTATCCACAGTCTAGAATGAGTCATAATAGTCACCCTTATTTGGTCCAAGTAAACGAGTCAAGTAACATCTATGTTCCACTTATTAACCCCACTAAAAAGGTGAAAGTGTTGCGAAAAGGTACTATCATCGGTTCGTATGAGAGAGTGACTAGCCCAGTCCCTGGCAAAGTTAACATCACTAAAATACGAAATGACCTTCTACCCGAGAAAGATCACATTGAGCAAAAGGGTACCTGTAGTCAGAAATTGAAAGCTTTGATTGATGTACAGAACTGGCAACAACTCACTGAAGGCCAGCGAAAAGAGCTTACTGAACTAATCCTGAAGTATGACCCTCTATTCATCCTAGACCAAGGAGAATTAGGTCTGATCAAGGGTCCTCCAGCTCATATTAAAGTCGAAAATCCTCAGACCAGTCGAGGCCCAATGTATCGCTATCCTGTGCAGGCTAAACAAATTATCACTGATGTGTTGAAGGATATGGAGGATAGAGAGATCATTGAAAGATCCACAGCAGCCTGGTTATCACCTTTTGTTTTGGTCAATAAACCCGATGGGAGTAAAAGAATGTGCCTCGATTACCGCCATGTTAACCGGTATCTCGCAGCCGATGTCTATCCACTTCCGCGGCTAGACGAATTAGTGGACCAAGCCGCTGGACATCAATATTACGTCACTCTGGACATGCGAGAGGCATATTTTCAGATTTTATTAGATGAGGAGAGTCGAGATCTGACTACTTTTAGCGATGGTGTGGCTCTCTATCGTTTTTGTCGTCTTCCCTTTGGACTTAACTGTCCTCCAGCCATCTTCTCACGTCAAATGGTCAATTTGCTAACACCTCTTCTACAGAAAGGTTGGGTTAAAAATTACCTAGATGACTTGATCTTATGGGCCCCAAGTTTTCCTACCCTACTGGATCGTTTAAGACAACTTTTTGAACTGCTTGCTAGTAATGGTGTAAAGCTAAATCTCAGTAAGTGTGAGTTTGGATGTAAAGAAGTGACTTTCCTTGGACACCAGATTTCGGCAGAAGGTAGTAAACCTGATCCAAAGAATACAGAGGCCATAGTTAAAATGAAGCCACCCACCACTGTGAAAGAAGTGAGATGATTTCTCGGAATGTGCGGATTCTATAGAAAACATGTACCATCATTTGCACGCGTAGCTACACCACTCACTAACTTGACAAAATCACGAACCACTTTTCTCTGGACGGGCGAATGTCAGAAAGCATTTGAGCATCTTAAATCTTGCCTTACTGATGCCCCTGTTTTAGTTGGAGCTAAAGTAGATCAGCCATTCATTCTTACTACGGATGCAAGTAACACCCACATTGGGGGAGTTCTTAGTCAAGTCCAAGCTGACGGTACCAATAAGCCAATCGGATATTTCTCAAAAAAAACTAACCCCTTGCGAGTCTTGCTATTCAACCACCGATAAAGAGGCTCTAGCAATAGTTCTTGCATGCCGGAATTATCACCATTACTTATGGGGTACACGGTTCACAGTGGTCACAGGTCACCAACCACTGACCAGCATTTTCAAACGCAGGACTAAATCTCCAAGAATGAACCGTTGGATTCTGGAAATGAGAGAGTACAATTATGATATACAATATCTCAAAGGTAAAGATAATTTCGTTGCGGATCAGTTATCACGCCCAGTTTGAGTGGTAGTCCGATCACCTGAAGCCACCTGGTTTGAATTGAACCGAGAACAGATGAGAGATCGCCAGAGAGTAGAACCAGTATGGGCAGAACTTGCGCAGTATTTAGAAGGTGGTAGGCTTCCCACTAAAAGACTGCCAATGAATACTTTAGATCAGTTTGCCTTGGTAGAAGAAATATTGTATTATGTACGTGTAAAGGCAGACGGTAGTCTTCATTAGAGTCTCATAGTTCCTCGTACGTTAGTTGTTCAGGCATTGCAACACGCTCACGAATTGACAGGACATCTAGGGCAGAAGAAAACTTATTAAGAAAGCGGAAGAACTGTATTATTGGCAAAACTTAAAAGTGGATGTTTGTGATTATGTTAAAAAGTGTGTAACTTGTCAAAGGTTTAAGCAGACCACTGGATTGCAGCAACAGTGGAAAGAATTACCCCCAGTGAGTAAACCACTGGAGAGGATTGGTATAGATCTCACAGACATGGTTGCTGGAACCTAGGGTTATCGTTATGTGCTTACTGTAGTGGACCGCTATAGTCGTTTTGTCAGGTTTTTCCCCCTTACAACTAAACAGACCACACAAATCACAGACAAGCTAGGGCAATATGTGGCAGATTATGGCACTCCCCGTGGAATTGTCCTGGATAACG
>JAGKTI010035522.1:0-11244 GCA_018397915.1 Birgus latro | reverse complement strand
ACGCCACGTTGATGTAGTTTATGTGGCACAGAACTCCCTATGTAGTACACTTATTCCAAAGAACACTACAGTGCAGTGGCAAAATAGCCTGTGCATCTGTGATCAGAGGAACTACATAATTCACGTGCAGCCATGCTGAGCAGGTTGACTGTTGGAATCTGACGAGAAGCGTTCCCCTCGCATTAAGCTTATGATCTAACCTTGTGATGTAACAAGTCTAACTTCCTTCTAAACCACTGTGACAAAGCCAGTGAAATAATGACCCCTTGGTCCGCACCAACTATGGGGAAACATGCCTTGGCTGAAGTCAGGCCTGCTACAGAGCAAGAGTCTGAAGAAACTCTGGGATCCGCAATCCAACCACGTTTAGAAAATAAAGTTTGAAACGTACCATGCTTTCAATTGCATTTTTGACGTTAGGATCTGAATTCCAGCAAAATTAAATTTTTGCCCAGGGAGATAGTTGGTGGTGTACAATGCACAAGTGGCAGAATCGGTAGAGAGGCGGCCTGCAGTCCCAATTGACCTAGGTTCGAGTCCCGGCTGGGGCAGGGAACAGTTTAAGGATTTGAATTTCTTAAAAAAAAAAAAACTTTTCTGATCTACCAGATGGCCCGCCGATATGTAGTAAAAATACCCCCGCTAATACCAGTACACCAGTCCTGTATGGGACAGCCCTAGCATGTATTCAGTATGGATGGTGGGTGTTAGCGCCGAAGTGGTGACATGTGGAGATGTAGGAGGACTACTTGGCCCCAAGGAGGACCAGACTTGGGAATAGGCCCTGAAGCCTTTGCCCAGAGTTGGACAGGTAAAAAAAAAAAAACATTAACGGACTCCTGCTCGTGGGCTTAGGAGGTTAACACCCTTCCTTCTTTGAGTGTTTATTTTGTACTTTGTAAAGTTGGAGGGAAATGATTACTTAATTTTTCACCTCTTCTGGTTCTCAGTATCATCTGCTGGATAATGCCTTAGGCTGAGAGAGGACTGGTTCGTTTTCCCGTCACAAGATCTCTCTCTCTCTCTCTCTCTCTGTAATGGTGCTGAAGCAATATGCAGTGATATAGATAAAATACCCAAAACAGACAAGGCGAGAGAGTGGATGAGGCAAATAGTGATATATATAAGGTAAAAAAAAAACGAAAAAGGCGAGAAAATGAATGACGAAGGGTGGTGTGCCGCGGGAGTGTGGGATGGTAAGAATACATTATATATATATAATTTTTTTTTTTGCAATGTCACCCCACACAGACTATGGCATCAGACAATACATTCACTGGACTGACTGATGCACCGATAATAATGGCGCCTATTATTACCCTCTGATACGCGTCACAAAAATTATGCGTACCGCGTACCAGTATAAATTTACATGACTGCATAATGCACAGGAAACTATCCGTGAGGGTTTTCGCACGTAATTGCTTATGGAAATCATTTAGCCATGAGATTCAGTGTGCAAATATCACCGCACTAAATTTCACCACCTGTAATGTTCTCTGTAAAGGGGTTTCATATTTTATTCTTACTCTTTCCAGACTTTTTTTTTTCTTCTTCACCTTAGGCGATAGTTTTCGAATTGAAAGTGTTATAAATAGCCTTCATTAACCTCATTTATTTTTTCGGTAGAAAGTCTTACAAATACAGTATGACGTCAGGTCATATGTGCGAATTTGAGCAACAGGGCTATTTAGTCCAGCATTAAGTACACATGAATGAAATCGTCATAATAATAATCGTAGTAGTAGTAGTAGTAGTAGTAATAGTACTACTACTACTAATAATAATAATTAATAATAATAACTAATAATAATAATAATAATAATAATAATAATAATAATAGTAATAATAATAATTCACGGTTGGTCGAAGTCAAGGAGGCCCTTAGGCTTTAAAAAAAAAAAGTTGAAAAGTAACATTAGTAAAAAATGAGTAGCCTACTGTACTGTACTGCCTTAAAGTAATTGTAACAGCCAGATTTACGATAACTAGGTTTACTCAAGGAATAAATGCAAAAAACAGTAAAACAAAAAATCTGGATTGGTTGATACGCTGTTAGCTAGTGTTTGTTTATCATCAGTGGTAAGAATAAGGCTATTCTTATAATTATAATTTCTTCCACTAACTAGTAGTGATGGTGGAAAGTTATGTTGGAGTGGGGGAATGGAGCAAATCGCGGTGACGAGGGTGGTTTCGGAGTTTGAGTGCAAACTGGCAGAGGTATGTTTGATGGGTGTCGGAGATGGTTTTAATCCGAGAGTCTGAAGTGCTGTGGATACTGTAGAGTTGACATACTCGTATGCCGGGCCAAGATTATCTTTGCAGCTCGCTTCTGGACTGACTCTAAATTTAGCTTTTGTGTTGTAGTTTGACTTGATGCCCATGCTAGTGAGGTATATGTTAATTTTGGAAGAAGTGGATGAGAACGGCAGTGTTTTAGTGGACATTTGTTCGGGGAGGGGGTTAGTGATAGCCAATATTCTCTTTAGGTACAAAATGATACACAGGTATACGTGGCGAGTGATAAGAAGGGTGGACTGTGAACTGAATGAATGGAAGGCAGTGATTGATTATGTGTATGTGGATGACAGAATGAGAAGATATCTAATGGATGCAAGAGCATACAGAGGTGGTGGGACTGGAATGTGAAAGTCAAGGGTCAAGTGCAGTGGAGGAATAGGAAAGAAGGACAGGAGGAAGTAGTATATAGATAGAGGAAAGAAATGTTGCAAGCAGATAAAAAAAAAAAAAAAACAATATAAGGGAGAAGTGGAGGAGCGATTATGTAAATATGATTTCGAGCAGATGGGGGAGGAGGAAGGTGTCTGCAAGATATTCACAGAAAAATAATCTGTGCATGTGTGATGATGTTTGGGGTGAAAAGAAGATGAAAAGGGGAGCAACAAACAGCATGGTGGATTGAAGAGGTGAGGCAAGCTGTGGCGCAAAAGAAGAGAGCATATAGCGAGTGGATGGGATGCATGGGCACATAGAAGTTAAGAGATGGAGGAGAGAGTTATATGGAGATAGGAAGAGAAAAGTGAAAATATTATTAAGAGAGAGTAAGAAGAGAGTGGATGAAGAATTTGGAAGGAATTTGAGTGTTAAGTGGAAGGAATGTAAGAAAATGGTCTGGAAGGAGGTAAAGAGGGTTAGACCGGATGGTGAAGAAGTTAGTCGGGGAGTGAAAGAAAAAAAGAGAAGATTGATAGTGGAGAAGGGAGAAAAAGGGAGCAGATGGAGAGAACACTTTAAGGAACAATTAAACACGAGAATGAAAGTATTGCGAGTACAAATGGCTGAAGAATGGCTGGGAGGTGGAGGGTGGTGAGAAGGGAGGAAGAGATCAGTAGAATGGAAGTAGTGGAATTAATGAAGAAAGTCAAAATGGGGAAAGCCCCAGGAAGTGATGGAGTGTGTGGTGAAATGATGAAGTATGGGAGACAGATATTAGTAAAGTGGATATGGAAGATGTGCAGATTGGCCTATGAGGATAGTAGAGTAGCGGCAGATTGGAAGTCGGGTATAACTATTCCTCTGTGGAAAGGAAAAGGGGAAAAAGATGTGTGTGGTCTTGAGAAGGGCATTTGTCTTCTTAGTGTAATAAGAAAAGTATATGGTAGGATACTTATTGGCCAAGTTAGGGAAATAGCGGAGGAATTAGTTGGAGAAAAAGGGGAGGATTTAGGAAGAGAAGAGGTTCTGTAGATCAGGCTTTTATCCTTAGGTCTTTAGTAGAAAAGTTTCTAGAGAAGAGAAAGAAATTGTATGCAGCCTTCATGGATTTGGAGAAAGCAAATGACTGAGAGGATAGACGAAGAATGTGGGATATATTACGATTATGTGGAGATAATGGTGAGTTGTTGATTGCTGTGAAGAGTATGTATAAGGTTGCTAAGGCTGCAGAGCATGTGAATAGTGAACTGAGTGATTTTTTTTCTATCTGAATCTTGGAATGAAACAGGTATGTGTCATGTCTCTATGGTTGTTCTGTCTGTATATGGATAGGGTTATGAGGGAGATACAAGGTAGGGCAGTGGATGTTGGAGCGTCCTTAATGAGAGATGGCTTTTGGAAACTTCCTATATTGTTCTTTGCAGATGATACTGTATTGTTAAGTGTCGACAAAGGGGAACTGTAAGGCTTGGTGAACGAGTTTGGGGGAGTGTGTAAGAAACAGAATTTAAAGATGAATGTAGGGAAGAGTAAAGTTATGGTCTTCGAGAGGAATGAAGTCAGTGAATGTACAGTAAGGTCAGATGATAAGAAAGCGGAAAATTTGAGTGCATTTAAGTGCTTGAGTTGTGTAAATGTTTGGAGGATAAAGTGCTTGAAAAGATACAGCAAGGAAGAAAGCTTGTTGGTTCTTTGAAAGCAGTGATAAGACATAGGGAAGTGAGCATGGAATGTAAAAATTTGTTGCATGATACTATTGTCATGCCAACTCTAACGTATGAAAGTAAAGCTTGAACCTTTTTTGAAGGACACAAGATTGAGAGCATTGGAAATGAGTTATCTGAGAGGAGCAAGTGGAGTTACATGGAGTGACAGACTGACAAACGAGGATGTGAAGCAGTGCTGTGGTGTGGATGTGGATGTGGTAGAAAGCGATAGGAGAAATATATTGCAGCGTTTTGGCCATGTGGAGAAGATTGAGAGCGAGAGACTAAAGAGGAGAGTGTATGCGATGAGCTGAAAGGGGAGAGAGGGAGGGGGAGGCCGAGGATGAGATGGAGGGATGGAGTGGAAAGGCATATGAGAGAGGGGGATGTGAGCTGGATGGACGGCAGTGAAATGGCATTGGACAGGGCAATATGGAGTCGATTTTTTTGTGGCCACCGCTTACAAGATTAAGGCGTCCTGCAATAGGCAGATTGATGAAAGAGTGGTATAAGTTGCAGAATTCCACCGTGTGAAAACCAAAAGACTTCAGAATTCGCAACATGTGGAACAGATTAAAGGATGGAAGCTGTATGTTGATCCCAGCGTGATACGTTGTTTAAAATGTGCCGAGAAGCTTTATAATCTGGACCGACTCAAGGGTGTCGTCATCCACTTAGAGGGAGGAAGGCGGGATGGGAGCAATGGCTAGGTCAAACTGTATGATGACAGGCTTCTGGTAGTTGAAGGTGACATCATTTCATCATTTTGTTGTGTCCATTCCAAAAGATTAAGAGTTTGTTGTGAAGTGTGATAGTCTGGTTCAGGCTTGGTGTTACTGTAATCGTGTACCACTCGGTTATACCAGGCGTTTCCCAATGTGTGTAAAAGAGGGACGAAAAGATCTTTATCCATGTCTAAGGAATCTGCTCAGTTTCATTTATGTCAGCACCGGAAGTTCAGTACATTTTGGCTGGGTGTATGAGTATAATTGCCTGAAACACTCCCTTTATCCCCTTCTATAATTGGAGTACTCGGCCTACAAAAAATATCTGAAACTTTTCTGTATCTACGTTAACAGCAGTGGATGAAAATTTTGAAAATAATCTGTAGTACCTTTTCATGGATGTGTAAGCCTATTATTTTGATTTAAAAAAATAAAAAGGATAAAGAATTAACCACAAACATCATACATAATACACAATCCTATCGGAAACAATTTCCTTAAGAAATAATACTCGAAATCTCCATACATGTTGCAATATCACAAAACTATAACAAGTGCATGAATGAACACACAAGGGAGTGAACCGTTCAGAGGCGCACGTGTATTTTTCATGTAATTTCTACAGCGCTGTTACTACAAAAGTACGCTGAAGCCATCACAGGGAGGAAAAGAATACCGTGGGGCAAATGTACACTGCAGCGCTTTATGAAAAAATTCAACTTGTTGCAGGAAGTGGCTTCTAAAGGAACGCTTTACCACCAGCGAGGAAGCAGTGTTAGCGGGAAATATGGGAACCAAAACAGATCCTTGTACTCTCTTGTCCTTCCTTAACCCGCCGAGTCCCATCGACGTACGGTGTACGTCGCAACTTTTTTCTGCGGACAGACCCAACGACGTACACTGTACATCACGCAATTGCAAGGCCCATTGTAAGCACATTTTTCAACATTCGCGGGTGATTTTTGGTAGGCATATGTGGGAGACCTTCTTCTACCTGCTGTCAAGCAGGGATACTGCCTAGCCCATCTTAACCCCCCCTTCCCCCCCTCCCCCCCACACTGGGCAATTCACCTGTTAGCAGTAAGCTTGCCAGTAAAGGTATGTTGCCCCACGGTCTCTCTAATGACGAAATTCAAGGTGAAAGTGATTCCTGAGGTGGAGGACAAAGAAACAAAAAAGCTAGAGGTAGAAACAAACAGAAGTGATGAGGTGGTAATGTCGTAAAGGGAAGTGCCATATACTGGGGTTTTGGATAAGTGAACAATGCTTATAAACGCCTACATTATTGTGTGAAAACCATTATAGACTTTTGCTACGCATAAATTCGTACCAAATAAATGAAATAAATACGTAATTTAAAGTGGCTTGAATTAGTCAACCCTTCCATAGTTCGTTTTCTTAGCCAGGTACCCTGAAAAAGAAGGAAAACGTAAGGTTGAGTGACACCTGTATCAACATTTTTTTTACCTCAGGATCGCGATTTCACTATGAATTTTCGATGTTTCTCACCAAAAGCGAAGGTTTCAGCCTAAAAACAAAAAGTCTAGTGGATCCTCGGATGGCTCTTCCCCATCCCAGGAGCTGCTAGTCCTTCCTAAGGCTCCAGGGGTTATGGAGTGCTCACAGGACACTCTTACGAATTTGTCAGTGACACCTGAACCCTATCAGGCTACTGGAAGTAAGGGTAAAAGGTGCTCTCGAGGGAGAGCACCTACCATGAGGCCCAATAAGAGGTGCCAAATGATATGTCGTGGACGAGTTTGCTCGGGAAACTACCACATAACCAGGAAACAGCTCTGGGCCAAACAAGAGTGGATGCTGTGGGGTGCCTGTTTTTTCCTAGCTAAAAATTACAAGTCAATTGACTTGATCGGGCCTTACCAAGCCGCCCATCTAGCCAGGTCAAGGAAACAACATGGCATGTTGCTACCCACAGGACTTATCGTATGACATCACTCAACCACCATGCAGCCTGACTCTTAAGCTTCGCCGGATGCTCTGCACAGCAAACATGTGGGAGTGCAGCATCCATGCCCTATAATGTCCACATCCGGGGTCATAATCGCCACCACCTGTACCCCATGCCTGCTGATGAGGGGAGAAAACTTGTTCCACGAAATAGATGATTATCTATCCTAATAAGGCAGCCAGGCAAACAAAAGAGGAGTCCCCACCAACCACACTTCATGCCTCGCCATCACTGCAAGGTAGCTTCCCTTCAGTATCAAACTCAGGGCTGGATTAACCCTGTTGTGGCCTTGTAGGCAACATAGACGGTTGGCCTGCAACATATAGATCTCATTTTTCCGTTATTTCCAGTGAAATTATGGCATGACCTATAACGGCCTTTTTTGATGGCCTGATGGGTGATGGCCCTTATTTGGACCCCAAAGCGTATATTTATTCCGCTCTGGAAGTCTGGATGGCCTGTGACAGGCCCTGCCTGGTAAGCAGTTGCCCATTTTGCCTATACTTGGTAATCCGGCCCTGGTCAAATGGAGAAAACACAAACAGCAAGAACGTTGAATGTGAAACTGTTAATTAGTTTTATAGGGAGTGTTTCTGTAGTCGAATGCTCAGCACATCGAGTGTGGGGTGTGTTTGATGTGAGCCTTCACTTACCACTGCAAGGGAATGATGTGGAGTAATAGGTAAAATTAATCACGAAAACAAAAAAAGACTATGATCAGTACGGCAGATGGTCTTCTACATATATATATATATATATATATATATATATATATACAGTATATATATATATAATACTCGTATGTATTTCGTATCGGCTGCCGTGAGTGATATTTGTCCGACAAATGATCACACACCATACTGTAAAAAACGGGCAAGTAAGTTCTCATAGATGGTAACCGTGGATTTCTTATCTTCTTGTCTTCATTTCATGGCTGTAATATGCGACAGTGTGGATTTGCTGTCTGTACCGGTACCACTGTTGTCAGTTAATGATCAGTATTCACACAGACGTTTCTGCTGAGTCTTTTCATCTTCTGACATAAGGACTAACATCAAAATTCAGAATTACTTTTTTCTGGAGGTTATTCATCTTCTAATATAACGATAAATATCACTCCGAATTTCCAGCCATGTGGTGCTTGTGAACTAGCGGCAACAGACCGTGTCTCAAGGGCTCAAACATATTTTCGGGTAACGCGAATGAATTCACCACATTATTTATTATAAAGTATTATAGCGACACATTTACCTATTATGACA
Organism: Birgus latro; assembly: GCA_018397915.1. NCBI lineage: Eukaryota > Metazoa > Arthropoda > Malacostraca > Decapoda > Coenobitidae > Birgus > Birgus latro. The sequence goes on along the minus strand of JAGKTI010035522.1, from coordinate 2,906 downwards.
GATATACACATAATAGAAATACACATTTCTACCAAAACCCTGATATATACGGATTCCTTCACCACCTTAAGGATATGCTTCACGCCAATACCTTCAAGATCCGGAGCTTCTTGAATAAGTTTTCTGTACGTTTTGTTCGTTTATCCAGCCGTGGGATGAATATTTCCTTCAGCAACATCGACAAAACATAAGAAAATGAGCTGTAGGAGCACATTTTCAATCATCACCATCATCATCCAATTCATAGGTGAGTAGCTTGAATTAATGAATCATCATAATCATCAAAGCCAAGATAAGTACCTACAAGTTAATGGGCCATCATCATCATCATCATTATCGTCATCATCATCTTCAAAGATGAAGTCACTCTTGTTCCCGAAGTAATTTTCTCTTAAATTCTTTCATAGATTTCATACAGAATATGACCCACAATAACTTCACACGCTTATAATGTGTGAACTGACTCTTAACCGATTTGGCTGGGTGAGTGGCAACTCTGACTGCGCAGCTGCTGATCCATTAGCGCAAGAGGTGGGGGGAGCTGATGTCACTTTCTTCAGTTGTCCATCCACCCTTTGTGGGCTGGAGGTAAAATCATCACTTATGGTAACACCTGAGGGAGAGGGTAACTGAGGTAACCTGGATGTTGCAGTGGCTTTGTATCCCGTGATAATGGGTGAAAATCCCCTACAGACTCAAAGACCTACGTTAAGGAGATGAGCACCGCGGCCAAGCTCCTCATAACATCTCTCTTCACTTTTAGTTGCCTTTGGATTTTCTTGCTTACTTGTAGATAAATACACACATACTTACGCTTTCATAGTACAGGTGAAACAAAGTCTGTTATAGTGGGAGACACATTGCATAGGATACGATATCAATTCTGATTATACTCGTATGTGAATCATTATTTATTTTGCTGAATGGCAGCAGACTAAGTCTTACAAAAGATATCCATGCATGTGAACAGTACACAGATTGGGAAATATATCCTCTGTTCCACGAAATTCCTATTCCATGAAACTGTCTGAATTATACTCCTTAATTTAATTCCATAACTGGAAGTCGAACAGTCTCTCTCAGCACCTCTGTGAAGTCGCTAACCTTTACGTCCCATCGCAAAAACTCTTTCAGTATTTTCCTTCAGTTGCCATCAAAGGCTCTTTCATCCTCGTTCAGGCTTGTGTAATGCTTTACCTAATCATCCTCACACTTTCTCTACATTTACAGATCATTCTAGCTTAGCTGGTGGAATCACCTTACAAATACACCCAGTACCCAAGCAGTTGACTAATTTTTAACGCAATGTTAAATTCGTCTGAGGATGTCGTCATTACAACTTCTCTACATGCTTACAAGTGAGCTACGAGTATACAACTTCTCTCTCATACGGAGGAGCAAAAGTTTTTTGTATTTTTTGCCAGTGACTTCTGATTCTGGCAGATAGGCTAGCTTCAGCACCACCCACGTAATAAAAATGCCAACCAAGAAGCAAATATAATCTATATACTCCATAAACATCCAGATTCTGACTAGGTCACATGATTATCACACGCATATGATGCAGTCATATCTGATTACGTCGTGCATTCTACATGTCACAGTGCTGCATCTCGTACTTACCTACCCTCCAGAAAAACGACACTATTAACCTCATTTTTGCTGGTTTCCACCGACTCTTCCTCACTTTGCCCGACTCTAATTCCAATTTTTGCCAGTCTGTGTGGCTTTGCCTTTCCGTCTCTCGCATTCTCTGTTTGTCAGTGTCCTTCTCTGCATTTCTTTCTCTCTGGCTCCCCTCTGTCTCTCTTTGACTCCCTATTCCTTGGTTTGTTTGTCTGTCTTTTTCCTTGTCTGTTTGTCTTTGTCTTGGTATAATTCATACAACTCTGCCTTTGAATACATGGTTTTGTCTGTCTGTTTCTGTGTGACTTCTGCCCGTTGCTTCTGTCTCTCCGCCTCTGACTGTCCACTTTTGTTTGTCCGCATCTGTCTGTCTTCTCTATATTAACTCCCCCCTCCCCCACCTCTTCCTCCTTTCTCGGGTCGCGCGCACACACACACACACACACACAGGTGACAGACGGACATACAGATAGTGAGAGGAATACCAACAAAGAGGTTAATGCGAGGTGAGGGTGAAAGCATATCGATCACCATAAACCGTGTCAGCAGAACAAAGTTTTGAATTCAGTGGCAAATCCTGGTATTTTTTTAATGTTTTACCTCGGCAGCAACTCAGAATCAGTGTTAGTTTGCTGCAACTGATCTAGTCTATACCCCCCAAATCAAAGAACGTTGTCTCGAAGCTGGGTTAACGTTGCCAGAAAACTATGGCCAGCGTTGGTCCGTGGTCTGGGGTGAAAATTAAAACATATAAATATTTTTTTTCTGTAACGTGCAGCGTTACATAAATCGTTAGAAACTAACTAGGATTTAACCTGAGACACACTTGGTAGCAAACCACATTTCTATCCCACTTTTGAGCACAATGACCCGAGGCTTGGCATCGCTGGGAATCGTCTACAACTCTACATGATTGAAAAAAAGAAGAAATGCTACAGGACTCTAACTGTGATGTGTCTCCTACCATGTGTTCCGACTCACTGATCGTGCCTCCGATGTGATATTTGAGGAAATACATTCCCGTAACCATGAGTAAAGACCAAAGTTGCGCAAACATTTACCTACAAAATTATAGCATGATGGTGCGTATATCGAGTGTCGGCTATTGGCACGCACCTTAGAAGATATTACAATACTGTTTATTTATTTAGTGGTTCTATCAAAGCAATAGAATAGGGTGAGTAACCTGTCCTTAATATTTCCCATAGGCTACGAATTTTGTATTGTCTTCTCTGTCACTCATCAGACAATGAAATCATTTGCTCAGTGGCCAGAATGAG
>JAGKTI010035521.1:0-11244 GCA_018397915.1 Birgus latro | reverse complement strand
TGCATTAGGTGATCTTGGCCACATTATCTCAAAAACTGCTTTAGCTAAGGAGCGTAAATTTTACTACAATATATCCTTTAGGCGGACGCTATGTGGAAAGGAGTATGGGTATAATCAGTTGATTTTCTCTGAGATCGGCTGGGATAAAAAATTGGAACATTTCCATATATTCCGGATGTAACCTAATTTATCCATGAATGACTAAAGCCAGAGGCACCACACTTGGTGGAATTATAGACTGTAATGACATAAGATGACATGCACAATATCAGTTATCTCGATCTCAAAGTCCCTTCATAGCTCGGCTTCTGGGAGGCAATGGCTGTGGGAAGTTATTGTTTATCAAAATTCTCCTTGGGCAGTTTTGCTGAGTTATAATAATAATAATTATAATAATAACATTATTTTAATTATTATTATTATTATTATCTTTTTCAATACAGTTATTATTATTATTATAATTATTCACTGAATGAGTGTCGTATTTTAACCAACTGTACCTGCAAAAGGTGTAGGCAGAGAGCTTCTTGCAACACATATGCCGACAAAGATGATCAGTCGCAGACCATGCTTCATTATCCTTAGGGCCAACATCTGTGTGGACAATCAGCCGATTAGCAATGTAGAAACTTCATCTGTACATCATGCAGTACTCCTTTCCTCATCAGTAAGATAGGGATCTGGAGCCAGGATACTAAGTACCGGCATTTAAGGCAAGGGTGACAAGCCCAGATGGCCTCGAGTGACATCGATTTAGCAATGATCCCAAAACACCCCTCAGACGGAAACCTTTATGGTTCCCGTCCAGTTAAAGCACCTGAACCCAAATGATGACAAAGCATCGATCTGGTTTTATGGCTACCACCCATCTTGGTAAATGTTTTCCTGGATTATAAGAAACAATCTGGCTTGACACTCAGGGTAAGATCGCCAAAAGGATGCATTACATGGAGCAAATGGATGGTGACCACCCCCACCTACCATATAGTTCATATAATCAAATAATATATCCAACTGGAAATATAATAAGAATTTTGTCAAGAGGCACCCAAATGTATATTTATGAAGGTACTGCTACTGTATCTGTAGTAGTGGTTCATATCCATGTAAAGCATATCTATAGTGTTAACAATTGCCTCTAAATCGAACTGCTGACGCCGATGTAATTCCCGGCAGTGAAGCTGAAGGCAAAAGGCCTGTTTCAGTCAAAGGGGTGTTTTCATTTAGTTACCAGCAGGGTTAGCTCCTTCCACTTCCGCTGGAAGCAGCAGTGCGCTATACCTTCGAATTCGCGGAAATCAGTCCCGCCAAGACATCGATAGTACCGGCAAACGAGTGTACAATCTCCTTCATAATAAGGGTCTCCCTTTTCTGCTCAGAAACAGAGGAAGGCAGCCCAGCCCCACTGGTACTGTCTAGTGGAGGAGGCTCATAATGTATATAGCATATTCACAACATTCGGTGGATAGCAGAAGGTTAAAACCTGCCATAAAAATGTCATTCATAAAGATTCAATGTTGAAAGGAGCTTCTCTGTGAGGGGGTTGGTAAGGTATACCTTTCCCAACTGCAGTGGGTTTGGGCACACCCAGTGCAACACACTGGTGTTAAGAGCAGATTTCTCCCAGTCAAGACTGATCCTGCTAACTACATTTAGGAGAACTTTGAATGCAGGAGGGGGAAACAGATGTTTGAGTGTCTGCTTTATGCAGTCCTCCTTTAATGTAGCTAGTCTCCCGTCAGCATACATTGTATCGTGGATAGGTAGAGCAGTAACTGCATGGGTCCTTTGGTGACAAATAGGGCTACCAGCTTGTGGCCAGACCTGAGAACAAGTGAGTTAAATATTCCCCTCCAGAGAGTCTCTTCGACTAATGCAAACTTGAACCTCCAAAGAGCATTTGCCCTCTGGTTCTTCTCCAAAGAAAGTACTGAGCTGACAGGTACCAAAGGTGATGGTGAGCAAGCTGCCATATTTCTTCCGTCTGTGGCAGGAAGGGCTCTGACCTTGACATGGCATACTATTTGATGCAATGTACTGCTACTTGGTTGTCAATTTGTACTAGCCTACCCTTAGCATCTTGACATTTGTGTGCATCCCCTGCTGCTGGTGCCCCTTTCTTGACTGTATGTTCCAGCCCATGTCTTAGGGATTGGTTATGATCGTGAGTTAATGAACTCTGTCACCATTAAACATCAAAACAATCTCCTGGGGCCTGCAGGGACTGATTAGAGCATGTGTCAAGGGCACATTTCTTTCTGCTGGGATCACGTTTACCTCCCGTGGCAGGTGGTAGTGCACAACATGCCAAGAGAAACTACATTCACTGCTAAGTTTAGTACCCACAGCAGAGACTCCCTGTGTCTTCGTGACTTCAGGTTGGCAAGAACTGTTCTGAACAAATCTCCCCGAAGGCAACATGCACTGTCCGGGCGAAAGCGCACTCAGACTCGCCTGTAGTCCTACTCCAGGCCTAACCAGATTGCTTGTTTCAAAGGGGCCAAGCAAAATTTTTCCATATTGATTTTGAAGCCGAGCTCTGCAGCTGCTTTGAATGCCTCGCTTATATTTCGGGACACTCCTTCTTGGAGGCTGCTGAGACGAGCCAGTCACTGAGATACATTAATTCCGTGATTCCCTCTGACACCGAGCATTGCACCAGCACTTTGTTAGTCTGATGAAGATACAACTAGCTGGGCAAAGTCCGACATGCCAGCATGTTGATTTGTAACTTCATTCGCTCAGATTGTTATTAATTTCTTGTAACACTGATGGATGGGAATGTGCCAGTAGGTGCCACGGTGTTATAATGTTGTCAGCTATTCTCTCTGATCGACATGAAGTCGAACCCGAGTCATCACCAGCATCCTGAAGCAGTAGGTAGTAATGAACTGTTTGAGATGGCTGAGGTCCACTACCAGTGTGTCTTGTGATGAATCCTGCTTGGGAACGGTGATGGCGTGAGAGAGAACCACCGGTCCTCAAGTGAGCTCCACCATCTCTTTTTCCAGCATTTCATCCACATCTGGCCATACCTTGTGGATTGACCTGATGGAGGAGGAAGGTATCTTGAGGGGAGGAAGCTGATGGCTAAGCAAATCACATACTGATTGTAGCCAGGCATGTGTGTGTGGTCTCCCAGGCATCTGGGAGAGGTCTGGCCTGAACTAGGTAAGCCAGAGCCTTGTGCATCAATACTCGTCATATGACGCTCCTTGGCTCCATTTTGTCATGTTGGATGTGTTGCTTGGTACACATGTGATGCTTGTAGTGATGAGTAGAAGGCGACCTCCGCCGTTTGAGGGAGGTTAGAGAACAGGGCGGGAGGTGTACTGAACAAGGGAGGCAAGCATATGCTTCGTTCACATATGCATCCAGGGCCAGGTGAACAGGAAAGGAAGCCTCCCGGATGATTGCTTCCCTGGACACTCACTCCATCGTGGTGAATGTAATGTTTCTAGCATTAATGCACTTTTTGGCTTCCTGCATTGGAGATTGTTTGCATGTCATTTGAGCTATTGTTGAAACTGAGCCACCAATACCAGTGCAGAACCTGAGAAGTTAGGTTGATGATGGGAGCTAAATCCAGACAGATGAACAATGGTGACAGTTTCGTCGCTCTTCACTGACACTGGGAATTGGATTGGCATGACCCTGTGGGGAACTCCATGAAAGAGTCAGGCCACTCCTCCAGACGTGACAGGAAGTGGGCTGGCAAGAAAGAGGAGGCGAAAACACTGCCCCTTTCCAAGTGTCGTGGTAGTCGACGTCCCACTTGGCCCAGGAGAAGGAGGGTGTCACTACAGATGCTCTGAGAGTGTTGTTCTCCGAAACCATTAGTTGTACAATGCTGTCTTCTTCAATGAATGATAGGACAGTCACTGGATCATTGTAGGCATCTGTGACTGCTGTCACATTGATCATGAGTACTGCACTCGCTTGCACCTTCTTAAGCCAGATAAGGGGGAACTGGACTTCCATGGTTTCCTGCACCATTAAGGCCCAATGAAGATCGATGTTCTGGCATTCTACTAACGATTTCTCTAACTGCTCCGTGAAGGCTTTGATGAATGAGACCTGCACAAGCAGCTTCAAACCTTTCAGAACTGACTGCCAGTTAATAATCAAGTGGTCCTTGCTGAGTCTGTCTATTCCGTCCTCCTCGATCTCTTTCCCCTTTGAATGTAAGGGTGTGTAGTTGTTTAAAAGGGGTTGGGGATTGCTCCTCGACTTGGATGGATAACTCTGTCTGGACTCACAGTCAAGTGATAAATGAGAATCAAAGGATGAGGTGTGGAATTGCATTGACAAAGAAGGACAATGCCAGCATCTAGTATCCTGGCCTGTTGTAGTTTTTGTCAACTCCATCAGTGAATCTAAGGTAAGTGGAGAAATGGAGGCATGGGAGTAGGGTGATGTGAGTCAGTGAACTGAGAGACTGTGAATGGTGGCAGTGCTTATCTCCCCCATGCCCCCTGCTCCAGGGATGGCTGGTGGTGGTGAGTGAAATCTCTGCTATGATCTGGTTTAGTAGGTAGGTGGGGGGGTGTCGTTTGCTTGTCTCTCTCGATGCTCTGGATGGCTGGAGAAGTCATGTGACGAATTTTCTGGTCAATACCCCAGGTGCTCGGGGGACGTCAGGGGTGATGTTATGTCCCCCGTCTATGGCCACTGTCTTGCCCTCCACTTGTGCCTCATTAGACCAGACAGGGGTGTTACAGAGGGGAGCGGTGTCACTGGACATCCTTCTTTGGCAGAAACCATGTTTCACTGCCATCTCACTATCCTCCCACATTAGACTGCATCTCTCATGGTGACGTGTTGACTTTTGGGCCCTCTTCCATTAGACTGCCAGTTTCATGTATTCTAGGAGACTATCCAGGTTGGGAGCAGTAGACAGGGTGTCATGCCACAGAGATTGCGTGCCACAACAGTGGACAGCGAAGATATCACCCTTTGTACATAGGGTGTGAGACTTACAAAGCATAGGGCAAATCCCCACCTAGTCTCCTGGAGCATCCTTTGAAGGAGCAGGCCGACCGTGGATGGGGAATGTCAACCTGGGAAGGAGGTACGGATACATGAGAATTAGAAACAGATGGCTGCTAACTCCTCCCCTTTCTGCTTTCACTCTTCACGTGGGATTAGGGGAAGTTCAGCACAAGTGAACCTTCGTAACCACTTGCCCCAAGGGGTGAAATAAATCCCCAGGAGCAAATAGGAGGTGGGGAAAGGCCATTTAGAGGGAGGGAGAGGATCAACCAGGATAATTCCCCAAAGGGAAGGTATACAGGTGGCCAGCCCCCCCGTCGTGGAGGAGAGGAAGGGAGGTCGGCAACCACGAGGTCGAGAATTAAGAACAAAGGAACACTGAATTATCCATGGAAAAAATCATGGCAGGAACACAGGTCTTAAGACCCAGGCGAACACAACGTAGGGGAAACAAGCTGGGAAGGAAGTAGCCTGCAGGCACATGTATATTGCAAGCTGCACATCATGTGGAGCCGACAGTCACCACTATACCTAAAAGATAAAATAACTTAAAATGTAAAACCTTATCCTGACCCCAGGGCAATGGTCGTGACAATAATGCACTGAACTTGCTCAGACTAAGCATTGTGCGCCACATGGGACAGGACCAAAATTAATGCCCAAGGAGCTAATGCTAAATTATTTGTCAGCAGAAAACAACAACTGGAGCCTCATGCAAACAAAGGAGGGCACCGCATGACGGAAATAGCCCGTTGTGCTCGTTCTGATTTAAAACTGTGCTCAGTGCTGCAAGCAACACACTGCATACTGTACTACACCAATTATGGCCTGGGTAAACAGCATGACAGAAAAAATCTGCCCTTTTAGAACAGATTGAAAAGGTTGTGCACTACATGTTCAGACAACATACTAAAAAGATTATATTATACTGCCCTATAAAGAGTAAAAACCTATAATAAGTACAAATCTAAATCCTGGGCCAAGAGGAAAAACATAGCTTGGGGGAAATAGCCCATCATGCTTGCACAGACAGGCAACTGTGTGGCCCTTGGGGCTAAAGACAAGGTAACCAAAAACTATTCATCATCATCATCACCATATGGACCTCCATTCCTAGGGTGAGTATCGTGCAACAGAGGAAGCCTGCCCTGCTTGATGAAATCTGTACTCCATGAGGAGCTAGCACCATCTCTAAAAACCATATTTTCAGTTCTCATAGAGAAAGACTCCTTTCTAAGCCCTGACGACCTAGCATGGGGGAAGCAAACCACTGCAGTCATGCAAACTGAAAAACTGCGCACCATGTGGGGCCGCAAACCGGAAACTGACACACTAAAACTTAGAAAGGCAAACAACAAGAATGAAACAAGGGCACTCGCCGCTAGATGCAGGCTCACCATACAACCAGGAGACTAGCAGCACGGAATCGAGGAGAAGATGCTTGTGCACATCTCACAGAGGGCGGACGCTTACCCCAGGTGTTTCTCTTGCAAATGAGGGAGAATGACGTGCCTTGCTTACAATTCTGTTGAACAAAAAAAGAACAGAGAAGGGGTAATGGGGCAAGGAAATGGAGTGACTGTATTTGTGTTTGCCGGCTTTGCAGATGTTTTGGCAGGATTAATTTCTATGAATCTGAAGTTATAGCTCCCTGCTGCATTGAAGAGAAGTGAAAGTAATTAGTCCATCATCTAACTAAGAGCACACTCGCCCACCTTATCATTAATATTATTTTGTGAAAAGAACATGAAGAATGGCGCATTCACACACTGGCACTGAGGATCCACAGTCCACTTATACAGGTATCTTGCAACTTCCTCCTTTTCTCCAGAAAGGAAGATGGTGGACTACAGGAGTAGGACACCTTCAGTCCACTGTACATTGGACTAACATAAAAGTGAGCGTCAGACAAAAAAATTACAACTTTAAACCTCTCCCTGCTTGTAACATTAAGCTAAATTGTGTTTACTTGCAACTAGCAGTGCTACCCACCGTTGCTCGAGTTAGCCAGATTTCGGAAAATTGATGAGGGTATTTTTAAAATCTTCAGAATGAATGAAGGAAGGAAGAAAGGAAAATGTGACATGGCGGCGCAACAGCAGAGGTCATATGCCGCCGAACACAAACAGTAAAAGGTAGTCAAAATATACAAAAAAACAATAAAAAGCAAAGAGAAAATCGATGCTTAAAACAAACCAACATTATAAAAGAAACACGATAAAAAGCAGAGTGAAAAGGTGCATAAAACAAACCAACACTATATACAAAAAAGCCAAAACTAAAATCATGGTAGAAAGATAGATGTTAAAACTAGAACATTATCATTAAAACAATTAAAAGTACAGTAAGGCTCTACAGCTCGTGGAGAAGGCCAGAATGCAACACAAAGAAGAAGGTGCCTCCCCCCATGGCACAAGCCTCCTCCCCAAGCACCGAGGAGAGAAGGTACGTTCCGTTGTCGGCTTGGCACCTGGATAGGTACCTCCAACGAATATCCCCAAGACTGGGGCATTCAACAAGGAGATGCTGCACAGTCAAAGGAACCAGACAGTCATCACAATAGGGAGGGGGCGCCCTCCATTAACCCGCCGAGTCCCATCGACGTATGGGTACGTCGCGATGTTTTGTCACAGCTACACCCATCAACGTATGGGTACGTCGTGCAATTGCAAGGGTCATAATTTGCACAATTTTCAAGTTCCATGGTTGATTTTTGGTAGGCATATGTGGGAGACCTTCCTCTACCTGCTGTCAAGTGGGGATACTGCCTGGCCCCACCTAACCCCCCCTCCCCCCAACACTGGGCAATTCACATGTTAGCAGTAAGCTGGCCAGTAAAGGTATGTTGCCGCATGGTCTCTCCAGTGACGAAATTCACGGTGAAAGTGATTCCAGAGGTGGAGGACAAAGAAATAAAGAAGCCAGAGCAAGAAACAAACAGAAGTGATGAGGTGGTAATGTCATAAAGGAAGGTGCCATATGTGAATGTGTTTGGTGACTGAACAATGCTTCTATTGGCTATATAAATGTGTTAAAACCAATATAGTCTGTTACTACACATAAATTCGTACCAAATACATAAATAAATACGTAATTGAAAGTGGCTTGAATTATTTAACCCTTCCATAATTCGTTTTCTTTAGCCAGGTACTCTGAAAAAGAAGGAAAACGTAAGGTTGCATGACACCTCTACCAACAGTTTTAACCACAGGATCGCAATTTCTCTATGAATTTTCGATGTTTCTCACCAAAAGCGAAGGTTTCAGCCAATAAATTTTTTTTCCCAAAAATGCTCGGGATTTTGTGGTATGGTAGGTTGGAAATCGGTTGGGATGTGACGGGTTAAAAAAAACATGAGTCAGCCTAGTGTGGCCAATCCGGACGCGGCCCAAACCTGTTTCCCACTGTCGGGACAGTCCCACATATCCCCCATCGCCCACGTTCCGACGAATACTGCGGAGTTTGTTCGTCTCTGCTGTGTCCCACCTCCTCTGCCAGCAGAAACAGACAGCCTCCACAGTGGCTGCACATAAATTCTCGGATGGGACGCGGTAATGCAGAGAGGAAGGGCAAGAGGCAGCAGCTCTAGCCAGAGAGTGAGCACGCTCATTGCCCACGACCCCTACATGTGCAGAGACCCAACACAGGTGTACAGAGTATCCTTGCCTGCTTAATAAGAAGAGCCACTCCAAGACAGCTAGGACTAGAGGATGTGACTGGAAGCCACGAGACAAAGCTTGTAGGGCACTGGCTGAGTCACTGAAAATGGTAAAAGAAGCTGGAGGAAAACTAAAAATCAACTCAACCGCAACTAATATGGCAGTAAGTTCAGCGGTAAAAACAGATGTAGAAGGAGGGAGACTCCCACCACGGCTAAAATCACGAAAAATTACATAAAAGCCTGTCCCCGCTCGGGATTTAGAGCCATCAGTATATACAGGGGGAGAATTCTTGAAAACCCCCCTACCCCTGGGGGTAGGGTGTTTTTCAAGAATTCTCCCCCAGTATCCCTGCTTGTCGTAAGAGGCGACTAAAAGGGTTGGTGGTGGGTTAGTGCCCCACCCCGTAAAAACAACTAACTAAAAATACGAACAGGAAGCCTCGGACCAGGACTGACCCAAAGTTGAAGAAAAAGGAACGGACAAAGGACGAGGTAAAGATTGCGACCTGGAATGTAAGGGGTATGAATGATGAGGTGAAAGAGAGAGAGATTGTACAGGTGCTTGTGAGTCCGAAAGTTGATATATGTGGAATAACTGAAACTAAACGGTGAGGTGAGAGTGTGAGAGAATGGGAATATGGATGGGGTATATGCGTGGGAGTGGGTGAGAATGAGAGGGCGAAAGAGGGAGTGTGTATTGTTGTGAGCAACAGGTGGAAGGAGAATGTAAGAGAGTATGGATCAGTTGGGTCAAGGATTGTGTGGGTAAGAGTGAAAGTTGGACTACAAATGTGAGCAATTGTGTCTGTGTATGCGCCAACGGAAGATTGTGTAAGCAGAGTGAGAGAAGAGTTTTGGACAAATGTGGAAGCCTGCTTGGAAAAGTTTGAAAGGAATGAGAGAGTGTTTCTGATTGGAGATATGAATGGAAAAGTAGGGAATGAGAAGGTGGATGGAGTGGTTGGTGAGTGGGGTGTGCCTGCAGAGATGGATGAGAATGGCAGTGCTTTAGTGGACATTTGTGCTGGGAGGGGGTTGGTGGTAGCTAATACCCTCTTCAGGCACAAAATGATCCATAGGTATACATGGCGAGTGGTGAGAAGAGAGGACAGTGGAATGAATGAACGGAAGGCAATGATTGACTATGTGTGTGTGGATGAAAGGATGAGAAGATGTATAATGGATGCAAGAGTAAATAGAGGTTGGGGGAGTGGACTTTCTGACCACCACTTAGTGGTGGCCAGAATCAGAATCCAAACAAGATGGAAGAAGAGAAGAAGGAAGGACAGGAGGAAGTATTTGTTACAAGGAGGGTAGAAAAGTTACAAGAGGATGGAATAAAGGCTGAATATAAAAGGGAAGTGGAGGAGGGATTGGGTAAATATAGATTGTAGCAGATAGGGGACGTGGAAGGTGTGTGCAAGGTATTCACAGAAGAAATCTGTGCAGCATGTGAGGTGGTGTGTGGGGTGAAGAGAAGAAGAAAGGGGGTTCAGGGAACAGCATGGTGGACTGAAGAACTGAGAGAGGCTGTGGCACAAAAGAAGAAAGCATATAATGAGTGGATGAGGAACAGGGGCGACGAAGAAGCTGAGAGACGGACGAGAGTTATATGCAGTGAGGAGGAGAGAGGTGAAAAGATTAGTAAGAGAGAATAAGAAGACAGTGGATGAGGAATTTGGAAGGAATCTGAGTGGAAAGTGGAGGGAATGTAAGAAAATGTTCTGGAAGGAGGTAAAGAGAGCTAGACAGGGTGCCAGTGAAGTCAGTGGGGGCGTGAAAGATAAAAATGGTAGATTACAAGTGGAGAAGGGAGAAAAAGTAAACAGATGGAGAGAACACTTTAATGAACTGTTGAACATAGAAAATGAAAGTAATGCAAGTATAAGTGGCTGGGGAATGGCAGGGAGAAGGAGGGTTGTGAGAAGAGAGGAAGAAATCACCAGGATGGAAGTGGTGGAAGCAATGAAGAAAGTTAAAATGGGGAAAGCCCCAGGAATTGATGGAGTGTGTGGTGAAATGCTGAAGCATGGGGGAGATATAGTAACAGAATGGTTGTGGAAGGTGTGCAGATTGGCTTGGGAGGAGGGTAGAGTCCCGGAGGATTGGAAGTCAGGTATAATTATTCCTCTGTACAAAGGAAAAGGGGAAAAAGCAGTGTGTGGTAATCATCGGGGCATTTGCCTTCTCTGTGTAACAGGAAAAGTATATGGTAGGATACTTATTGACAGAGTTAGGGAAATTACTGAGGAATTAGTTAGAGAAGAACAAGGAGGTTTTAGGAAGGGAAGAAGTTGTGTACACCAGATATTCATTCTTAGATCCTTAGTGGAAAAGTTTCTCGGGAAGGGAAAGAAGTTGTATGCAGCCTTCATGGATCTGGAGAAAGCATATGGCAGGGTGGATAGACAAGGTTTGTGGAAGGTATTAAGAATATATGGAGTGGATGGGAAGTTGTTGAAGGCAGTGAAGAGTATGTATGAGGGTGCTAAGGCTGCAGTGCATGTGGATGGCAAACTGAGTGAATCTTTCCATTTGAAGGTTGGATTGAAACAAGGATGTGTCATGTCTCCATGGTTGTTCAATCTGTA
>JAGKTI010035520.1:0-11244 GCA_018397915.1 Birgus latro | reverse complement strand
GAGGCCATCATTGAATTATTTGATGGGTAATGAACCAATTAGAAAAGCGAGAGAAGAGAAAGATTTGGGAGTGGTGGTCCAGGATAGTTTGTCACCTGAAAAGCACTTAAATATGATAGAGACATATAAACTCGACCAATATAAGAGTGGCATTTCATTACATGGATGAGGAGATGATGAAAAAATTGATAGTGGCCATGATCCGCCCCAGGTTAGAATATGCAGCAGTAGTGTGGTCCCCACACAAAAAGAAAGATTTTTCTTTATAACCAAGATTGAGAGAATACAAAGAACAGCAACCAAGATGGTCCCCAGTCTGGCAGATTTGTCATACAGAGAGAGGCTGGAAAGGCTGGATTTGCCTTCCTTAGAGGAAAGGAGAGAGAGGGGCGACATGATTGCAGTGTTCAGGACCATGATAGGAGTAGATAAAATTGACAGAGAAAATCTGTTTGTGTGGGATGAGAGGGTAACAAGAGGACACGGTATGAAACTAAAGAAGCCAAGCTGCTCGAAGGACATCAAGAAATATAGCTTTCCTTATAGATGCATAGACCTGTGGAATAGCCTGGACAAAGAGATCGTCCAGTCTAAAAACTTAAACGAGTTTAAGGCAAAATTTGACTTACTGAGAGACAGAGACGGGACCCCACGAGCGTAGCTCATATCCTCTATATCACAATTAGGTAAATACAGTTAGGTAAATACACACACATACACACACTTACACACACAGACATGCACGGTCGGGTCGCCGAGAGAGACGGAGCTGCTCCTGGATCGAGGGGAAATAATCGCTGAATCAGTGACGAAAAGGAGACCAACCTATTGTGATTATATGGTTCAGAGCGTGAGTGGTGGTCCTGTCGGATATTAGTTTAAAAAAAACGCAGGTTTCGGCCATAAAATGCAAGATATATTGAAAAAAAAGTCTCCGTATGTTGAATCATGGCAGAGAGAAACGGAAGATTGTTTACAACTTGCGAGGGGGAATTTGAGGGCTTCTTCGATGATGATGTAAATAACGCAAGTGTTAAGCTGAACCAAACAAGAATAGCAGGAGTAGAAAAAACGGCGGAGAGGAATATCTAGGAGTTAAAAAAGGTATGGGAAGTAATTAGACAGTTGCAGGAATGGACCTTAGAGCAAGAGAGAGAGATCAAAGTCTTACAGAATAAACTGGAAAAAGTTTGCACATGTAGTGATGAACAAGAAAAAGAAGTCACAGAATTGAAGGTGAGTAATGAATCTGCATCAAATGAAATAAAACAGCTCAAGAGGGAGAATAAGAGGTTGGAAGAAGAAAGGGACAGAATGAAAAGTAAATTAGATGATTACGAATCAAAGTCGAGGATGCATGATGAGTATATTACGTAAATCAAGGAGCAACATAAGGGGTGGAAGAAAATACAGGGGGAAGGAAATGTAAAGTTGAAGATCATAGAACAACAAAGCAAGGAAAAAGTGGAGAAGGAAGTGGTTAGAGTACTAAGAAGTAGAGAATCTTTGGACAGGGATGTAGCAGACAAGAAAAAATGTGTGATAATCTCAGGAATAAAAGAAAAACGTATAACAGTAAGATCCGAAAGAGAGAGAGAAGAACTGAGCAAGGCTAAAGAAATAATATCAGTGATTATGGAGGGTAACATTGAAGCCCAAGAAGAGATTGAAGAAGTTTTTAGGTTAGGAACAAGGAAGGTGAGGCAAGGCCATTGAATGTAAAGTTTAAGTCCCAGGTAATGGTGAATGAAATCATAAATAGAACGTGGAAATTGTCAGATAAAGAGGGGTTTAAAAATGTTTGGATAAGGAGAGATGCAAACGAAGAAGAAAGAGCTAAATTAAAGGAGTTAGTAAAGGAAGCAAAGATAAAAAATGAACAGCGAACAGAGGAAGAGAAGACAGTGTTCTATTGGAGAGTTATGGATCGGAAACTGAGAAAGTGGTACCGACGGAGGGAAGGAGAGAATAGAGTATAAAAAATGATGAAAAAAGTTTGAAAGTGGCGTACACAAACATTGATGGACTAATATCGGCAAGGTTAGAAATCAATGATTTTTTGAGGGTACACGAACCTGATGTTATGTGCTTTGTAGAGACTAAATTGAAAGAAGATATTGATATTCATATGGGAGATGGGAAATACAAATTATGAAGAAGAGACAGAAAAGAAAAAACAGGAGGAGTGATGATAGCAGTGAAGGACAACATAAATGTAAATACTGTGGAAATGGCAGAGGGCAGGGCCAAAGCGATAAATATGAAATTAGAAACTGGGGAGAATGGTAACAGAGATATGGCAGTGGTATACAGTTTGTGCAGAAAGTATTGACGCTAAAGGGCCGACGTCATTCTTTTTCGCGTTAAGTGAAGTAGGGTCAATACTACCCTCCCCTGTGATGCGAAATGAGCTGACGCTTTTTCAACGGGAGCTGGCAACCCTGCTTGATAGGTTTGGCACCACAGGAGCAGGCTCAGTAATGTTTGGGCAGCCACAGGAGGAGGATTGTCTCTGTGTGTGATGCACCACGAGGGCATGTTTTGACTCAAATAACACAGTTATTTGGTTACCTACCACATTCTCATCATGCCTAAAGTAGCCACAAGCAAGGACAAACATGTGGAAGTGATTACTTTATACAAAGCTGGCCACAAACTCCCATTTATTGCAAATCAAACAGGTGTTAGACTGAGGACAGTGCAGAGACTGGTGAAGCGGTTCAAGGACAGTGGGGAGGCCATTCCTCCCACTCCACTTCCCAAGCCTGGGAGACCTCGTAAGACAACCTTCAGGACCCGTCAGCTGATCTCAAGGCAAGTTAGCAAGGATCCAAGGCTAACAGCACGGGATTTAAAAGAAAAGAACCCACAGTTGCTGTCAGATGTGTCTGTCAGAAGTGTGCAGCAGCTGTTGCATGACGATCTGTGCTACAGGAGTTTTTGTGCTCGTAAAAAACCACTGCTAACTGCACTTCAGAAGAAAAAGAGAGTAAATTTTTGTAAGAAATATCTTGCCTGGAGTGAGGAGCAATGGAAAACTGTGCTTTGGAGTGATGAGTCAACATTTACTGTCACTGGTACCCCTTCATCACGAGTGTACTGCAAACCAGGCAGTGACCCCCTGGATCCTAAGTACACTTCCAAGTTTGTTAAATACCCAGCCTCACTCATGGCTTGGGGCTGCTTTACATATTATGGTGTTGGTGAGTTGGTAATTCTACCTGCAAATGAAAAAGTGAACCAGAACAATTATTTGGAGCTCTTATGTGATGTTTTAAGTGACTCTTGATAAAACCAAGGCAAGAGTATTTATGCAAGATTCTGCCCCTGCACATGTTGCAAAGTCAGTGAAACAGTGGCTAACAGACTGTGAGGTTCCCTTTATTCGAGATTGGCCCAGAAACAGCCCAGATATCAATCCCATTGAGAATTTATGGGCGCACATGAAGTCCCATTGAGAATTTATGGGCGCACATGAAGTCCCATTGAGAATTTATGGGCGCACATGAAGTCCCATTGAGAATTTATGGGCGCACATGAAGCGGCAGCTGCGTAGTATGGACACATCATCTTTGCCTAAACTTGAGGCTGCAGTCAAGCAGCTGTGGAGCAGTTTTAGTCCGTCTGTTCTGCAAAACTACGCCATCAGTCTCCCCAGACGCCTTAAGAAGATAATAAAGGTGAAGGGGAATGCCTGTAAATACTAAATTCAATGGTTAGTGTTAATTTATTTGTTTCTCCTTGCTAACCACAAGAATGTTTTCTTTTTTTAAGATGGCGTCAACACTTTCCGCGCCTACTGTATGTTCCCCCTAAGACGAGAGCATGGAATGACAGTGAATACCAGGAGATGTTATCAGACATGGTTAGTTATCTACAGAAAGTGATTGAGAAAAGCAGCAATATAATCCTAATGGGTGACTTTAATTATAAAGAGGTGAACTGGGAGGAATGGGACTCAGGAGGCAGCGAAGATTCGTGGGGCAGTAAATTGTTAAATATAGCAATGAATAATGTAATGACGCAGTGGGTCAAAGAAGAGACACGATTCCGAGGTGCTGACACACCAGCAAGACTAGATTTGCTACTATCTAAAGAACCTGATGTAATTGAATCTTTGAAATATCTGTGTCCTATAGGAAAAAGTGATCATGGCGTCATTGAGTTCCAGATGATAATAGGGAACGTGGTGCCAAGAGATGAGCTTTATAGGCAAGGAAGATACAACTTTGGGAAAGCAAACTTTGCAGAGTTGAGAAATTTTTTTGAAAATGCGTATTGGAGAAAATTCAGAGAGACAAAAGAGATACAGAGGAAGTGGGATATCTTTTTAGACCTCTATAATTTGGGAGTGGAAAAATATGTGCGAAGAGTAAGGGGGAAAGAAAACAGGAAAAAGGAGTGGTTTAATAGAAGGTGTATGACAGCAAAAAAGGAGAGGGACATTGCATGGAACAAATGGAGAAAGAGAGGTAATAACAGAACAAACGAAGAATATAAAAGAACTAGAAATGAATATACAAGAATTCGTAGAGAAGAAGAAAGGAACTTTGAAAAAGGTATAATTGACAATTGTAAGGACGAACCCAAATTGTTTTATAGATTTGTTAATGGTAAATTGAAGCAGAAGGAAGGAATCACCAAACTGAAAGTAGAAGGAGAGGTCTACAAGGATGCGATAATGCAAGCTGAAATAATGAACAAAAGTTTACAATCGGTTTTCACTAAGGAAAGGGAGTTTGTGGAAGGGGAGAGAGTGATTAGAAATGTAGTGATAAAAGATATAAAAGTGGAAGTGCGGGAAGCGTATAAATTACTGGAAACTCAAGTTGTAAGGAAAGCCCAAGGACCGGATGGAATCTCTAATTGGGTACTGAAGGAATGCAGAGAACAACTGGCTGATAAGATTCACAGTTTAATTGTGTGCTCCTTGGAAGAGGGGAAAGTGCCTCGGGAATGGAAGAGGGCAAATGTGGTACCAATCTATAAGGGAGGAAACAAGGAAGAACCCCTGAATTATAGACAGTGTCTCTAACCAGCTTGGTCGTGAAATTGTGTGAGAGAATCCTGAAAGATAGATGGATAAAATATCTGGAGGGGATGAATATTCTGACTGAAAGTCAGTTTGGATTCAGAAGTGGGAGGTCATGTGTTTCCAACTTATTGAGCTTTTACTCAAGGGTGATTGACGTGCTGTAGGAGAGAGACGGTTGGGTGGATTGTGTGTATTTAGATCTGGAGAAGGCCTTCGACAAGGTACCCTACAAGAGACTAACATGGAAATTAGAGCATATCAGAGGACTGAAGGGAAGCCTCCTGGAATGGATGAGAGACTTTTTGAGTGACAGACAAATGAGGACAGTAATAAAGGACAGGACATCTGGATGGAGAGAAGTAATAAGTGGTGTCCCACACGGCTCAGTGTTGGCACCAGTAATGTTCCTGATGTACGTAAATGTTGTGGTAGATGGAGTAAACAGTTACGCGAGTCTGTTTGCTGATGATGCAATGATCTGGAGAGAGGTAGAGGTTGAAGAGGACTGTAAAATGCCACAGGAGGATCTGGATAGGATACATGATCAGAGCCAGATGTGGGAAATGAAATTCAATGCAGAAAAATATAAAATATTGGAAATGGGTAAAAGTACCAAGAGGCCATCATTGAATTATTTGATGGGTAATGAACCAATTAGAAAAGTGAGAGAAGAGAAAGATTTGGGAGTGGTGGTCCAGGATAGTTTGTCACCTGAAAGCACATAAATATGATAGAGACATATAAACTCGACCAATATAAGAGTGGCATTTCATTACATGGATGAGGAGATGATGAAAAAATTGATAGTGGCCATGATCCACACCAGGTTAGAATATGCAGCAGTAGTGTGGTCCCAACACAAAAAGAAAAATTTAACCAAGATTGAGAGAATACAAGGAACAGCAACCAAGATGGTCCCCAGTCTGGCAGATTTGTCATACAGAGAGAGGCTGGAAAGGCTGGATTTGCCTTCCTTAGAGGAAAGGAGAGAGATGGGCAACTTGATTGCAGTGTTCAGGACCATGATAGGAGTAGATAAAATTGACAGAGAAAGTCTGTTTGTGTGGGATGAGAGGGTAACAAGGGGACACGGAATGAAACCAAAGAAGCCAAGCTGCTTGAAGGATATCAGTAAATAGAGTTTTCCTTATAGATGCATAGACCTATGGAATAGCCTGGACAAAGAGATCGTCCAGTCTAAAAGCTTAAACGAGTTTAAGGCAAAATTTGACTTATCGAGAGACAGAGACCGGACCCCACGAGCATAGCTCATTTCCTGTATATCACAATTAGGTAAATACAGTTAGGTAAATACACACACACACACGAAGCCGACAGAGGAGGAGCTCCATGCTGATTGTAGGGAAATAACGCTAAAACATCAGCAAAAGGGAGGCCTGCCTATTGTGATTATGTGAATTGAATGCATAATTGGTGGCGACCATCATCCACTCACTTGATGTAGTGCTGCCTACTTCTTCCTTAGCCTTTATCATTCTTTTTCTGTGCCTGCCCTCCTTTCTTCCTATTTCTCCTATATTTCCTGTCACTTCTTACTGCTTTTCTTTCCTTTACAGGTGGCATTACATTGAGTGACAAGCCAAATGGTTTCCTGTAAGCCAAGAAACCATTTACAACGCTGGGTGGTAACCATATAACCAAACCATACGTGCTTCCTACGTGTCAACAAGTGGGTTGGTGGAGGGTTAGTGCCCTTCCCCGTAAAAAAAAAATAACTCGAAGTCAATGGCCACCCCTTACGGGATTATGGTGTCTGGCAATAGATAGATAGATTGATCTGAATTTTGTGAAAAGAAGCCGGAGGATTTGGCCAAATAAGTGTACAACTCCGTGGCAGTTTAAATTTTCTGACATACCATGTGCATCTTGGCTGAAGGAAATTGTCCATTGTTTACATCCAATGGAAGTGAATGCTTAGGATTCTTTAGTGAAGATTGGAACAATGGAAGCATTAAAGTGGACCAAACACGAGTAGCAGGTATGGAGAAAATAGCTGAGAGTAATGCCCGGGAATTACAATAGGTATGGGCAGAAATTAGAGAGTTACTGGAATGGATCTTAGAACAGGAGAGGGAGATTAAGGCGCTGTAAAGTAAGTTATAGGGCATCTGCTCACACAACGCTGAACAAGAGAAAGAATTAATAGAGGTAAAAGTGAGTAGTGAATCAGTCAAAAATGAAATAAAACAGCTCAGAGGGAAAACAAGAGGCAGGAAGAGGAAAGGGACATAATGAAAAGTAAGCTTGATGAGCATGAATCAGAATTTAAAAAAAGAGCACAAAGGGTGGAAGAAAATTCAGAAGGAAGGGAAAATAAATCTAAAGAGATTTTACGACAGCAGAGAAAGGAAAACCAGGAAAAGGTGGAGAAGGAAGTGGTTAAGGTACTAAAAAATAGAGAATCTCTAGTCAGGGATCTAGCAGATAAGAAAAAATGTGTGATAATTTCATGATTGAAAGAAAAACCTATGTCAGTAGGATCAGAAAGAGAAAGAGAAGATCTGAGAAAGGCTAAAGAGATAGGATCAGTAGTAATGGAGGATGACAATGAAGCACAAAAAGAGACTGAAGAGGTGTTTAGCTTGGGAAGATACGAGGAGGAAGGGGTGCTGCCACTAAAAGTTAAGTTTCGGTCACAGGTCATGGTAAACAGGATCATTAATAGGACATTGAAACAGGCTGATAAGGAGGGGCTGAAAAATGTTTGGATAAGGAGAGATGCAATTGAGGAAGAAAAAACTAAAATGAACGAGCTAGTCAAGGAAGCTAGGGAAAAATAAATGACCAGAGAACGGAGGAAGAGAAGACATATTTTTGTTGGAGAGTTCATCATCATCATCATCTAATCCGGTATTGCCCCATGAGAAGCATAGGAGGATCAGAAACTGAGGAAGTGGTACCAACAGAGAGAAGGGAAAAGGACAGAATGAAAAACAACATAAAAAGATTGCAAGTGGTATATGCTAACATAGATGGCTTTATCTTTTCATGGCTAGAAATCAATGATTTCTTGGGGGTAAATGGGCCAGATATTATGTGCTTTGTAGAGACCAAGTTAAGAGAGGATACCGATATCCAAATGGGAGATGGTAAATACAAACTATGGGGAGGAGGAGTGATGATAGCAGTGAAGAACAGCATAAATGTGGATGATATGGAACAGGGAGAAGGTAGTGCAGAAGTGATAAATGCGAAAGTAGAAACCAGAGGGAAAGACCGGAGAGATATTGCAGTAGCATATGCCCACCTAAGCGAAGGGCATAGAATGAGGCTGAATACCAGGAAATGTTGTCAGACACCTACAGAAAGTAATTGAGAAAAGCAATAATATAATCCTGATGGGCAACTCTATTTGTAAAGAGGTGAAGTGGGAGGAGTGCCACTCAGGAGGTAGTGAAGATTCATGGGGCAGTATGCTGTTAAATATAGCAGTGAATAATGCAATGACCCAATGGATCAAAGAAAAGACAAGATTTTGAGGTGATGACACACCTGCAAGACTAGATTTACTGCTAACCAAAGAACCTGATGTAATTGAATCTCTGAAATATCTGTCCTATAGGAAAAAGTGATCATATAGTGATTGAATTCCAAATGTACTCACTCTTTTTGCATTCTTGCTGTGGTATATGATGATGCCATTTACTTTTATTGGCAGACTTTCTTACTCTTCATTTTCACAAATCACTGTATTTCATTGCCTTTCCAGTCTGTACAGCCCACACACATTTCCTCAACAGTCCCATTTCCAGTGATCTGACTCTTGATATTTTACTCCCATATTATACCTGAGTCTCACATCCATACATTAATATAGGCATTAACAAACCTTTTCTTGCAGCTTTTGCACTCATGTCAGCTGTTTTGTATCAACGCCTAGCACAAGCCACATTTTTTCCTTGAGTTGCTGCGGCTTATTTTTAGAAATAAGTCTCAAAGAATTCAGGAATTCTTTAGTTTTATTATGAATATTTACTTATTTTCTCTTGTTACAAGTAATACATAGGATCTAAGTATAGTCAGGTCACTTTTTTCATTATAGTGGTAGTTTAAGAAATTACAAATATATTCTTTGTTCATCTTTGTATCCGGCATGTGTTTGGAGTTTAATGCTGTATGGTAGTGAGACCTGGGCAGTAAAGGAAGAGGATATTTGCAGGCTCAAAGGTACAGAAAAGGCAATGATTAGGTGGAGTGCAGTGCATCCTTGAGTGCAAGGCCTGGGGGGGCTAGGTTTACAGTGGAAGAGGTGAGAGGTAGGATGGGACTGGAGTGTATTGGTGTTGTGATGAGGTGAAGTAGTTTGAGATGGTTTGGGCATGTGGAGAGGATGGAGAATGATAATTGGGCGGAGAAAGTGAGAAGCGTTAACGTTGTGGGATAGGGTAGTGACAAGTAGACCGAAAAGTCCTGGGACGAGGTCATTGTACGTGACCTTAGGTTTAAGGGACTTGATAGGGAAGTTGATAGAGATCAAGCAGCATGGAGAGCCGCCATTAGGTGACCAAGGCCGACACATGCAAGCATTTTGGGGCTTTCAAAAACAAAAGTGAAAATGATAAAGAAATAATTATGCATTGCTGAACTCCTTACTGAAGATGAAAATGTTTTATTTGCTTAGTGGCCAAACTGTCTGTCAAAAGTGCCAGGTCATAGTTAATGTTGTATGCCATGGATGTACATGTTCAGTCCCCTGAGACTGCTGGAGGTTTTCTTTCTTTTACTGCCACCAAGTTGCATAGGCCGGTCACTTGCATTTACGTGTGGACTGTGGTAACTTAACTTTAGGACTTTATGCCTGCAGGGGTTAATAAGGTGCTAGGTGTTACCATATGATCATTGCCTGACTTTGTATGTAGCTGGCTGGTAATTTGTGTCTTGACTTCTGACAGGTTGGCCCAACAATGGACGCACTAAAGGAACAGATTGCAGCCCATCATTGTCTTCAGAAAGACCTGGAGGGGGAGCAGGCCAATATCAACTCTCTCTCTAACATGGTCGTGGTTGTAGATGAATCCAGCTCTGATAGTGGTGAGTCACTTGGATTTCTTTGTATCAGCTTGTATTTTACTTCAGTAAATCACCCAGGGGGTTTAGGGTGGGTTCGTGGAATGTGGGAAGTTTGAGAGGAAGAGCAGGGGAAGTTGTTGAAGCATTTAGTAGGAGGTGGGTGGATGTGGCATGTCTGCAGGAAGTCCGGTACAGGGGTGGATCAGCCAGAAAGATTGCTGGGAAGGATTGCTACTATAAGCTGTTTTGGCAGGGGGGAACTGACGGATATGGGGGTGTGGGTGTGTTGGTTGCGGAGAAATGGGTGGAGTATGTCATGAATGTCATGAGAGTAAGTGATAGGATAATAGTAGTGAAAATTTTGATCGGACGGGTGATGGTTTCAGTCATATCAGCATATGCTCCGCAGGTAGGATTGGATGACGCAGAGAAGGATAGATTTTGGGATGATTTAATACGTGTAGTAAGTGGTATGGGTGATGATGAGGTAGTGGTTCTGGGAGGGGATTTAAATGGTCATGTTGGTGAAGCAGCTCAAGGTTATGAAGGAGTCCATGGAGGATGTGCATATGGTGTGAGGAATGCGGAAGGGGAAAGAATACTCGAGTTTGGGGAGGCTATGGACATGATTGTGTGCAACACACATTTTAGAAAAAGAGTGAGTAGATTGATTACGTATGAGTCCGGGGGAAATAGTAGCCAGATAGATTATTTTCTGGTAAGGAGGGTTGATAGGAGATTAGTGAGGGATGTTAAAGTTATAGGAAGCGAGGAGTGTGTTCAGCAGCACAAACTGTTGATTTGTGACATGGTGCTTAAGGAACGAGTGATGAGAAGGATGACATATGTACCTAGGAGGAAAATATGGAAGCTGAGAAACCAATCAGTAAGGGATGCCTTTTATAGTGAGATGAGGAGAGTGGTGGCTGAACAGGAAGCCAAAGATAGAGACGTTAATGAACAGTATGGAGCCCTTAAGAACAACCTCTTGAGAGTTACCGATGCAGTATGCGGTTGGACAAGAGGCCCACCAAGACATAAAGCAACTTGGTGGTGGGATGAGGGTGTAGAAGCCGCAGTTAAGGAGAAGAGAAGGCTTTTCCGGGAATGGAAGAAGGGTGGTAACAGGGAGGAGTACTTGGCTGCCAAGCGCAGGGCTAGAAGAGAGGTATACAGGG
>JAGKTI010035519.1:0-11244 GCA_018397915.1 Birgus latro | reverse complement strand
TGAGTCACAGAGACTTTTACTTGATAATCTAAATCATGGAGAAAGGAAAAATATGATTTTTAGGGTGGCAAATCAGGTGAAGAGGGATAATCGGGACATTGTAGGTGAGCAGTGTGTGAAGAATGATGATGGAAGGGTGGTGGTGAGCAGTGAGGATATTAAAGATGCATGGAGAGAGCATTATAGCCGGTTGTTGAATGAGGAGTTTGATTGGGATAGAGAAGGTTTGGAGCCAGCTGATCCAGTGTTTGGCCCTTGGCCTTTGATTGACGCTGCTACTGTGAGTGAGGCAATAGGCAGGATGCGGGTGGGGAAGGCAGCAAGTGTGTCTGGGTTGACTGCTGAAATGTTGAAGGCCTCAGGAGATACTGGGGTGAGGTTAGTCACTGACCTGATAAATATGATTATATATGAGTGTGTTGTCCCAGATGATTGGCTGAAGAGTGTAATTGTAAATGTGTACAAAGGGAAGGGTGATGCCCTGGAAAGGGGAAATTACAGAGGTATAATAAAGCTCTTAGATCAGATAATGAAAGTAATGGAGAGAGTTCTAGAAGGTATGATTAGAGAAAGAGTGAATGTCGATGAGATGCAGTTTGGGTTTATGCCAGGCAGGGGGACCACTGATGCCATATTCATTGTTCGACAGCTTCAGGAAAAATACATTGGAAAGAAAAGGGAATTGTATTTTGTTTTTGTTGATTTGGAAAAGGCCTTTGACAAAGTCCCTAGAGAGGTGGTGAAGTGGGCAATGAGAAAGCTGGGGTTGGAAGAGTGGCTGGTTAGGGTGGTTATGGCCATGTACGTGGGTGCTCGCACCCAGGTAAGAGTGAATGGAGCTTTGAGTGATGAGTTTTCCATGAATGTTGGTGTGCATCAGGGGTCAGGTTTGAGTCCCTTGTTGTTTATTATGGTGCTTGAAGCCCTCTCACGTGACTTCAGAGAGGGACTCCCATGGGAGATGTATGCTGATGATTTGGTGTTGATTGTGGAGAATGAAAAGGAGGCGGAGAAAAGATTTAAGAAGTGGAGAGATGGTATGGGGTACAAGGGCTTAAGGGTAAATGCAGATAAAACAAAAGTGATGATATCTAGGGTTGGTGGCGGTACAATCAGAGAAGAGGGAGAGTGGCCATGTGCAGTTTGCCACAAGGGTGTGGGAATGATAAGTGGGTGCACAAGAGATGTAGTGGTATTAGAGGTAGACTGCGAGATGATGCTGATTTCATGTGTGCAGCGTGTCGGGGAGAGCAGGTGGAGATTGTTAGGCGTGAGAGGGTTGAACTTGCAGGTGAGTCTCTTGAGTGTGTGGAGGAGTTTTGTTATTTGGGAGACATGTTAGGTGCCGGAGGTGGGGCTGGAGTTAGCTCGGTTGCTAGAGTGAGAAGTGGTTGGAAGAAGTTCAGGGAGCTGTTGCCTCTCCTGACATTGAGAGGACTCTCCTTACGTGCTAAGGGGTCTTTGTATGCAGCATGTGTTAGGAGTGTGTTGCTATTTGGTAGTGAGACCTGGGCAGTAAAGGAAGAGGATATTCGCAGGTTTAAACGTACAGAAATGACAATGATTAGGTGGATGTGCAGTGCGTCCCTGCGTGCAAGGCCTGGGGGGGCTGGGTTTACGATGGAAGAGTTGAGAGGTAGGATGGGACTGGAGTGTATTGGTGTTGTGATGAGGAGATGTAGGCTGAGGTGGTTTGGACATGTGGAGAGGATGGGGGATGATAATTGGGTACAGAGGGTGAGAGGTGTTAATATTGGGGGAGGGGTAGACCGAGAAAGACATGGGACGAGGTCATTAAGTGTGACTTAAGGGTTAAGGGACTGAACAGGGAGGCTGCCAGGGATCGAGCAGCGTGGAGAGCCGCCATTAGGTGACCAAGGCCGACGCATGCAAGCATGTTGGAGCCTTCAAAAACGAAACGATACAATTTTGTTATACCCATTTACCATTTTTCCCTGCAGATGTACATTCACCACCTAAAAACATGACAGTCATCAGTACTCAGGCAACATAATAGTCACAGCTCGTTATACGATGGGTTTACATCAGGTCATACATTAAGGTATAACGAGTTTATTGTAAACCGGGAGATTGAAATACATTATAAAAGGGGGGTTATGCCAGTCACCTACTCAAGACTTTACATAAATATGCAGTACAGTAATTCACCAAAACAAACACTATCACACCAACACAGGCTGCGATACTCATATACAGTAAATTGTTGCAGCAACACAATAATCACACTTGCATAACGTTGGCCTGGTGCTACACAATATATATTCTGTAGTATGATGCTTAGCTGAGAGGTGAACGAGTGGAAAAGACAGGGCTTTGAAGGGGTGGCGGGACTGTGCAACTGAACCAAAACTATGCTCTGCACACCGGGGCCGCCATCTTGCCTGAGACGAGCGACGGTTGCCTTGCGTGCGCCTGGCATTGTCCAGCGGCAGTATTGTTATAGTGGGAAATTCATCGTATATCGGATTTTGGAGTGCAACTTTTTTGGTATCGTTGTAGCGAATTATTGTATACTGAATCAATGTATACCGAGTTGTGACTGTACTAATCGCATGTAGACTGTCCCTAAACTGAGGTGGACGCAGCCTTCCATTTCTATTATGTTTTGATAAAGAAGCCATTTTTTCTCCAGTATTATACAGTATGTAGATAAATCAGTAAAGATCCTATTTTCAGGAAAGTATAAAAATTGTTTAACAGGATAATTCAAGTTGACTCCATTAAATTTTACATTAAGTTATCTGGTGAGCAGGGCATCTTTTTCCAGTTTGTGGGGGCTCCACTGGGGGGTTGCTGTGCAATATCTGGTGTTTCACATTACTCAGCATAGGGCTTGGCAGAATTACAACAGATAATTGGGAGTTTACTGTAATAGCTACCGTATCTAACCCACTGAGATAACAGCATTGATGACTTACTGTGCGATGGGGTTACACCAAGTGAAAACCCATCGCTTACTGATTTATCATATATTGAGGTTGATTTTAAATGGAGTAAGTTGCGATATGCTGGGAGTCAAGAGCCAAAAATTTCAATAAAACATTTCCACTACCCCCCTGAAGTGTGTCGTAGGTCGGTCCAAGTCACCAGGGGGGTTGCAGAATTGTCTGACATGATTTCCAAGTCACAGTTTTCATTATTTCTTGCAAAAAAGTGATCAGTCCACTTAAGTATCACAATGCACTATACATCGCACGCTTCCACTTATTTGGTGATAATGATGGTATTTCAGTGGCCTTGCACGAGACGAAAACGAGATTATCACAGCACATAAAGACACCAGGCATTCATCTTGGCTCAGGTGTCTGCTTTGGCTTGTGCATGTGACACTGCATGCACACAGGACTGTTGTTTGTAACCACTCCAGTTATTGTATAAGCAGATTCTGTAATCATTATACTCTAAATTGGGAATAACTTTTATAGTATTGTCGATTCATTGCATACCAAACGCATACACTAGATCTGATTGTATATAATATGAAGGCAACAAATGTAGAAGGGTTTATGGAGTTGGTGTATTTGTATGGTAGTTATTTTGAGTGTTCAGATGTACTGTATGATACTGCATACAGATAGCCCTGGACTTATGACTATTTCACGCTTGAGACGAAGGCCCCACAGAGCCGTCACAAGTCTCTTCAAGTTGCAACCGAAGGCAGTTGTATTCTTGAGTAGCAGGCCAGGATAGCGTCCCCAAGGCTTGCTCACATAACCAGCTGACTGCACTGTCAGTGGTATGAATAATTGTATTGAATATCAGATTTATGATCTTTACTGCAGTATTAACCTGCCGAGTCCCATCGACGTACGGCGTACGTCGCTACTTTTTTCCATGGACAGACCCAACAACGTACATTGTATGTCACACAATTGCAAGGCCCATTTTGTGCACATTTTTCAACATTCGCGGGTGATTTTTGGTAGGTATATGTGGGAGACCTTCTTCTACCTTCTGTCTAGCGGGGATACTGCCTTGCCCCCCCTAACCCCCCCTTCCCCTCCCTTCCCCTCCCTCCTCCCCACACTGGTCAATTCACCTGTTAGCAGCAGCAACCTAGCCAGTAAAGGTATGTTGCCCCACGGTCTCTCTAATGACGAAATTCACGATGAAAGTGATTCGTGAGGTGGAGGACAAAGAAACAAAGAAGCTAGAGGTAGAAACAAACAGAAGTGATGAGGTGGTAATGTCATAAAGGAAGGTGCCATATACTGGGGTTTTGGGTAAGTGAACAATGCTTATAAACGCCTATATTATTGTGTGAAAACCATTATAGACTTTTACTACACATAAATTCGTACCAAATAAATGAAATAAATACGTAATTTAAAGTGGCTTGAATTAGTTCACCCTTCCATAGTTCGTTTTCTTAGCCAGGTACCCTGAAAAAGAAGGAAAACGTAAGGTTGAGTGACACCTGTATCAACATTTTTTTTATCTCAGGATCGCGATTTCACTATGAATTTTTGATGTTTCTTACCAAAAGCGAAGGTTTCAGCCAAAAAACAAAAAGCCGAAAATCGGTCGGGATCTGGGTGTAGGCTGGGTAAAAAAACGGTCGGGACTCGGCGGGTTAAAGAGCTATGTTATTTATAGATGAAGGTATTGTTTATTGTTATTTACAGCTTCTCTTTACTGTTAAAATAAATCACACTGTATGATAGTTTGCTGCCAAAGATGCACCCACTTCCTCTCATTCAAGCCTAAGCCTGGTTTCTCTTTGCAATGGTAAAGGAACGTGCAGGCCCTGATCGTGATGTGCAGTGTAAATCGTACTTTGGCAACCTACCTTTCAAAAGTGCGACCGATTTCATATTATATACATGAATCATTTTATTATGCACGAATGTATTATACACGAATATTATTACTGTATACACGAACATATTATACACGAATCATGCGTATCATATTATACTCGATATTGGACGCACTGTTGAGGGGTAGGTTGCCAGGGTACGATAATAACAACCTCAGAGTCACGTGGCATGACATGGTTGGTTTATGCTGGTTAAAACATTTTTCCTTGCATGATGTCAATGTGAGGCTGCTGGTGCTGACATCTAGTCAGCTGAGGCATTGGTGGAGGAAGTTTTTTCTTCATTTATTATTTTTGTTCTGTGGTTATATAAATACTGTACTGTTCTATATTTTGAGTGAGTTATTTGCAGTATTTGTGCGTATTGTTGACTTAAGTGTTTGGACATTAGTTTGACGTAATGTGTACTGTATATCTGACTTCTGACATACCACCAAATTGACATGATGGATTCGTCGGAACATAACCCATTCATAAGTCTTTGCATAGTAGGAGGGTGCTTCTGTCATCTGTCCTCACACAATACACGGCTATCACAGGTTCCGCCATAGCGTATATCACTATCACGCCTGTATAAAAAAAAACTACCCAAATACCTTTATCGCGCACTAAATGCCAGTTATCACGCACCAGAAATGTTCAGAAAGGCCGGGCTCCGGTGCTCCGGCCGGCCAACAAAAGATTCACTCCGTGATTGGTCGCACGATGTCAGCGCCAGCCGAACCCTGATTGGCCGCCCGCTAAGCCATTCAAGTGCTCGTCCTCAGACTGCGAACAGTGTTAGTGAGAACAATAATCTTTTTTGTGATATTACATCGCCCAACGTACCCCCTCCCCGTCCTCATTCCATCACCCAACATAATGCTGCGGCACCTGGCAGGGAAATAAAGAGGAGGAGGAACCTAAGCTATGCAGATGAACTGGAAATTGTGAAACTTATAGACTGGTGAGACCAAGTGAAGGGTTTGCTGATAATTTCCCTGATGAGATGGAGCATCGAAGGGGTGGTCAGTAAACCCCACCCCAGCCTTGGAATCCCTGTACCCACCCAAGCTTTTCAAAATCCCCCCAAAAAAGGGATAGTAAGTTCTGGTTTTTATTAACCCTCCCCATAAAACAAATAACTCAAAGTCAGATGGCCACCCCTTACGGGATTATGGCGTCTGGCAATAGATAGATAATATGTTTCTAATTTGCATGCTCATTTTTAGACATATGTTATTATATGGTACAAAAAGGGTATCTTAGGGGTAAATATTGAGGTCATGGCACCAATTAGAATTATTACCATAAGTTCTTCAATTCGGCCATCGGGGTTTCAGCTATAGCGCAGACATAGCGGCACCAATTGGGCATGATAGCCGATGAGTGTATATATTTCAAACAGTTTATTTGTGAACAAATATAAGTGTATTGCTAATGCATGGTACTTCTCTGCATTTACCATTATATGATTGGGTTCCCTCCCCCCACACACACACACAATTGTTAGTGATCCTTTATAAAATATTCCTTTTTTCAAAAAGTGTGAAGCAAGCAATTTAGTTTTGAGAGTTTGCACTGTAGCTGCTGTTAGGATTGTGGGAGAAGACAGTATTGTTATTGAAATTGTTAAGCTTTCTGTCTGGCCAAGCACACCTGTCAGTTTCAGGCAAGCAACTGCCCCTGCTGGGTTTTCCCTTACAGTAACCAGTGTTTCCTTGAGATTGACAGGCCCCTGCCACTGCCAGGTGCAGGAAAATGTGTGGAGGTTTGGTTCCTGGCTCGACACTGCATTTGCATCTCCACCTACTAAAACAGTGGCATCATAGTAGGCTCCACATCACCCCGCTGCTTGGTTATATGGTTACCACCCAGCATTGTAAATGGTTTCCAGGGTTACAGGAAACCAGTAGGCTTGTCACTCAATGTAGAGCCACCTGAAGTGGAAAGAAGAGCAATAGAAAGAATGGGAGAAGTAGGAATAGAGGAGGGCACACACAAAGAATGATAGAGGTGAGGGAAGAAGTAGGCAGTGCTACATCAAGTGAGTGAATGATGTGGAAGGTGGGTCCTGAAGACAAAGATTTACACATGGGGGTGAAAAACTCTGCTGTTGGGTTTGTCTGATACCCGAGATGAAGTTGGCTGGGCATTTGTCATCCTTGGTCTAAGAATTTGCTTTGTCTGTCTGTTGCTGCTAGATAGGACAGTCTGTGCAGAGCACCACATGTTGGTGGAATAGAGCTTGATACACCAGAAAGAAAGAAAGAAAAAGAAATCTCTCTTACATATGGTAAGCATTTCTTTTTCCATTTTCCTCCCTCACATTGTGTTTTATTGTTTTATTTTTTGATACTGTCTTGATAATAGATTTTTTTATAACTATGGAATTTTTTGTGTGTGGATTTTGAGGTTGTGGTTATGGATTTTGGCATTGCTTTTGCCTTTTCCTCCCACTCAAAAATAAACCACAAATGGATGAATGTGGGCCAAGTTAAGGTGGAAGAACTGTAGACTTCCATTTCCTGTCTACTTCTGAATTTTATGTAATTACTTTCATCTGCTTTATAAGTACCATATTGTTTTATGTACTGGTTATGTACTATATCTACTACGGGTATTGCAGTGGTGGTCCTTTAGTGGCTCTGAATTAATGTGGATGTCAACGAAGATGGCCTGGTGTGAGTGTGGTTGGGGGGAGGGCAGCCTTATGCTCTGGGACAGGTGTGATGGAAGGGGATGGCTGTGGTGGCCTTGGACTCGTGTGGGGATGTTCGGCCATGGTTGGAGGTAGGGCAGCTTTATGGGAACGGCTGCATTGAGTGCTGGAGTGGCAGAAATTTGATGAGTGCTGTAGTAAATTTTTCAGTTGTTTGGTGTGTAATGCTGTGTGGTAGTGAGACCTGGGCAGTAAAGGAAGGGGATATTCGCAGGCTTAAATGTACAGAAATGACATTGATTAGGTGGATGTGCAGTGCATCCCTGAGTGCAAGGCCTTTGGGGGGGGGGGGATGCTAGGACTATGATGGAGGGGTTCAAAGGAAAGCTGGGACTGGAGTGTATTGGTGTTGTGATGAGGAGGGGCAGACTGAATAGGTTTGGCCATGTGGAGAGGATGGAGGGTGTGGGTGCAGAAAGTGAGAAGTGTGAATGTCAGGGTAGGGTTGCAAGAGGCAGACCCAAAAAAAAGACCTGGGACAAGGTCATATTGTGACCTCAGGTATGAGGCTGAGTGGAGAGGCTGCCAGAGATCGAGCAGCCATTAGGCGACCAAGGCTGATGTTTGCAAGTGTGTTGGAGTTTCTAAATGATACATACTATACAAAAATCCCTAACTCCATTCTGTTGGGTTGGTGGCAGTGTAGTCAGACAGGAGAATTGATTTTGACCAGAAACCAAGGAGAGGTTTTGCCACCATGATTTGTTATTGAAGATGTGAGCTTGCTGAACTAGTCAGACTATAGTCGTGGTGCGCGACTCTGAGGTTATTATTGTGCCCTGGCAACCTACCATTCAAAAGTGCATCTGATTTTGTGTATAATGAGACGCATGTGATTCGTGTATAATAATATGTGTGTATAATTGTGTATAATAATAATGTTCATGTATGATATGATACAAAATTGGACGCACTTTTGCATGGTAGGTTGCCAGGGTACGATAATGACAACCTCAGAGTCATGTGCTGTGACTATAGTAACCAAGGAGACTTCATCACTATATCATAACTAAGAGTAATCAGTTTCTAGGAATGATGATTGTTCCGTCTGGTGTACCTTCACCACGCATTTAACATCAGTTTTGGAGTGCATATTTCTAGTGAGTGTATGTGTATAATCTCAATTCAGCTCATTTTTGTGGCCCCAGCTTCATTCGAAAGTGAACCCAGAGGACTGAACTTCATTTCCCCTGCAGTCCACCATCCTCCTTTTGGTGGATAGGTTGTTATTGTATATAGCAGGAATTCACACACACATTGTCTAAACTAGAAAGGTTAGATCTTGCCTTCATTGATGCCCTCTGATGTGCTAGAAATTGACATGGATTAGCATTGAGTTAGCAAAAGTTAGGACATTGCAGTGAGTTGGTTTTTCAGAGGACTAATGCTTGTTTCAGGAGTGCTGGAGTGGGGGGCAGCTTGACAGCAGAGGATATATACAGCCTTCCACAGACAACCTCAGCTACATTGGTTCCAAGGGGGGAGGGGGAGTGCTACTCGGCTGGATGCTATAATGGTGAGTGACCTTAATGTTATACTGTTCCTGTTATACTCTGCTAGTTATGCTCTACCTAACCCCTACTGTTATACTCTACCTAACCCCTCCTGCTATACCTTTCTGCCTGTTATACTCAACCTCATCCCTCCTGTTATACTTTTCTGTTTGGTATACTCTACCTAACCCCTCCTGTTATACCTTTCTACCTGTTATACTCTACCTAACCCCTCCTGTTATACCTTTCTACCTGTTATACTACCTAGCCCCTCCTGTTATACATCTGTACGTGTGTGTGTATGTGTTACTGTAATAGTAGTAATAGTTGTTTCTTAGGCAGTCTGGCCAAACAGCCCCAAGTTCCTAAGGAAGGCCATGGCCAAAACCGGGCTTTACCACAGAGCTCTCAAGGATTTTATGTTGTGTTGTTGGCGTAGGTGATTTTGTGCTGTGCAGTCTTCCATAATGTGCTTAATAGTGCTGTGTTACATCCTGAGCAGGCATCAACGACGGAGTCATCCAGCCTCTTCTGATAACTTAAGAGGGCTGGATGATGCTCACATCTCAGCCTGGCCAGGTGGACCCTGTCCCCACGAGGGAGATAGTATTCAGAAGGATGGATATCAGGAGGCCGTGCATACAGCTGTGTGTTGTCTTTAAGTGACTGAATGGAGCGGCAGGTGGTTTGGGTATGGATATGCTCTGGAAGCTGATCAGAGGGGGGAGAGATGACAGTATTTGTGTATGATATCATGTGCTGGGTGTTGTTTTGATGTTCCCTGGGATGTGTGGATGTAGAGAATAGCTCAGTGTGGCTGTCCAAGACCTCTTGCATGTACTACTCCATCAACCTCCTCAAATCCTGCTGTGTGTGAGGAGTCAATGTCACAGTGGATGTTCACTGCTGGGAACCTGTTAAGAAGTGCACACATTCAGTCCATATTTTGCACCAGGTGGTGTACAGTGTGCTTGACTGCGCTTCCTTCCATGCTGCCATTATGTTGTTGATGGTGTTCTTGATATTTTAAGTCTTCCAGAACTGCCTCACTGTGTCACTCGCCTCAGAATCACTTCCCTCACCATTTGCTCCATGGTGCGATGGAGATAGTAGGCCTTGAATGTGGCAGTGATGTCCTGGTCCATTGGCTGGAGCAGTGATGTTGTAATGGGTGGCAGGTACACTACTGTGATTTTGTCCACCCAGTCCTCCATGCCCTCAGGGTGGCTCTGGGCATTGTGATCCAGCAGGAAACTTTTGGCAGGGTTGCTCCGGCTGGCATAATCATGCATGTGGAGGGGCAGGTATCCTGCTGTGTAAGAGTGGCAGAGTGTGTAGGTCAGCCAAGCACTGGAGTTACTCTTCATTATAACCCCCAGGTTCTTCATGTACCCTGCCGGTGCCTGGTGTTTCTCTCAGTGATACACGAAGAGCAGTTTGAGATTCAGGTCCCCCTCTGCATTCACACCAAGGGGTAGGTGGCCCTTGGCTGACTTAAATCCTGGCACTTGTCATTCTTCCATTCTTACACAAGTCTTACAGGAGATATGTTTCCATACTCGGCCCGTTCTGTCGAAGTCAAGGATCTGTTTTTGGGAGTATTTTCCTTCCCCTCTTATTGCCTTCACCTTAACTGGAAGGCCTCAGTTGCCACACAGTCAGCACTAACAGCCTAGCCATGCATGGTTACATGTCTAAGTGTACGTGCACAAAGAAAGCAGGTTTACCCGCGCGGGCTATTGGTGCCAACCTGCGCCCAGAATTAAACCATATAAACAAGGGTAGGAGTGCATAGGAGAAGCAGGGGTGAGCGTGTCGGAGCAGGCAGCCTGCTTCAGCCCACATTCCGGATTCCTCGGACCATTCTTGCCTGCTCAACCCGCGCAGGTAGATGTGTACAGACTGGAGAGCAAGATGGATGTTGAACTCCTGATTATCAAAGTATTTGAGCGACCATCTTTGTGGGACAAAAGGAGTAAGCTCCATGCTAACAGAAATGTGGGTGATAAACTGTGGGCTGAAATAAGTAAAGAATTAGATTGTGAAGGTAAGTTAAATAGTATTTTATAGTGTGAATGTAGTCCTGTTTATGTGGGTTGATAGTTGAAACCTTATTACAAATAGTAGTACAGGTCTTCCTCGTTTTACGATATTTCACTTTTACGATTGGTCTTCTTTAGTACCAATCGTTCGTTTTACGATTGAGCTCC
>JAGKTI010035518.1:0-11244 GCA_018397915.1 Birgus latro | reverse complement strand
TGTATTAAGTGATAAGATACTAATGTAACAGTGTCAGTGACTCATTACATTTAAAATATAACTTAATCTAAATAAGTGAATAAAGAGAGTGCTTTAATTATAACAGTACTAGTATGTATTTGAAGGATTAAATATATAAGGTTGACTTTAAAGCCAGGAAATAAAGAGTGCTTTATTATAACAGTGTTAGTAATTATGTGAATTAAGTGTAGATGATTAAGTGCGGGGGTAATAAACGGTATCCAGCACGGAACATTTAAGTGAAGTAACTTATAACAGTGTTAGTAATTAAGTGAATTAAGTGTAGGTGATTAAGTGTGGGGGTAATAAACGGTATCCAGCACGGAACATTTAAGTGAAGTAAAAAGAGGTGGAAAAATACCTCATGATTTTCATGTGTGTAAATATATTGTAGATAATATTTTGATAATTAAAACCTAGAAAAACCATATTTTCATTTCTTCCAGTTCCCAGTTCTGAGTATATATGAATAGTGAACATCGAAGTCGCACATGCCAGTGTCTATTGTTTCACGCTACCAAAGTAATAAATAAGGGAGGATAATATTCCCGGAGTAAATATCATTGTTGTATTCAGGGGGGGGGGGGCGCGACAGGTATAAGGGAAGTTTATTTACAGAGATCGTACACACAGATGCTCTCCTAGCCGAAGCTGCCCCAGACTAAACTCAGTGTCATGTGAGGGGCAAGAACACACTGTGAGAGCGCAGGCTAGGTCAGCATTTTTTAAGATCTAACATGGGGGTACACAGTGGGGGTACAATACTCCCCCCTGTAACTGAAATGGTGTCTCCTGACACCAGGAGGCAAGCAATATGGGGGTTCTTCTATATAACAATGGAGGATGGGGGGTCTACTCGGAATATATTTAGTAATGACTTGGGTTAATAATTGTAATAAGGTGGAGTTACTCTATAGGAGTTGCAGGAAGGATCATGGCCATGTGAAATAAGGAAGAAATCTAGTAATAAGCAAATTAAATACTAATGGGGACATACATATAGGCCTATATATAATTGAGACAGTAAGTTCTAGCAAATACACATGTGATATAATAATAAAAGTATACATGGATATTTCAATTGTGGAGCACACAAGTATTGTCTGGATGATGGCTATTAGACAAAGAGATGTTGTCCGTCTCTGTTTTAGATGTATTTTCCCTGGCGTTCTGTTATTATTTATGTGTTTGTTTCCATAATGTCACAAATGAGTAATGGTCCTTGTTATTTATACACTTTGAGTTCTTTTCTAATCGTATTTCATTTACTGTTTCAATGTAAGTAGTGTACGCTTTCATTTATCACTGTAAAGCCTTCATTCGTTGTGGGTAATTATTCAGTCCACAGATGTTATCTGATTCAGTTTGTGCTGTTAGTCACTAAATGTGAGGGCCTAAGTACGGCTAGCTTCAACGTCCTGTGGAGGCCGTACAATTCCTGTTGCGATTCTGATTTCGTGCAGTCTGCGTTTCATCTTCCTGACACAACAGTGCACTGTACAGACCATGAGAATTAGTCCTACGAAAGAGATGACCACAGGGGGAAACACAACTGTTGGATTTACCCATGAACGACTGAAGGCTAGAGAAAACTGATCCATAATGAAGTCACTGTCATTCGAAAATGTTAGCATCACAAGAGGTGATGGACGTATTATCATATGGTAGGGTAGAAGTCATGTCATCCTCAGCCTACCCCTCCCTCTCCTCCCTCCTCCACCTCACTCACATACACTTTCCTGTTTAATTTATCGCTCTTCATCCTCTCCACATGGCCAAACCACATCAGTGTATTTCTCCTAACGCTTTCTATCACATCCACATTCACACCACAACGCTCCTTCACTTCCTCACTTGTCAGTCTATCTCTCCACGTAAGTCCATATGCTTTCTCAAGTAACTCATTTCCACTACTCTCACTCTTGACTTGTGTCCTTCCAACAAGGTTCAAACTTCGCTTCCATACGTTAGAGTTTGTGACAGTACAATCATGCAGGGACATTTTTGCCTCCATGCTCACTTTCCAATTTCTTAACACTTCCTTGCTCACTTTCCAATTTCTTATCACTGCTTTAAAAAGTCAGCAATCTTTATTCTATGTTGTACCCTTTCAAGCACTTCATTCCCTAAACTTCCATCGTTACTTATCACACTACCCAAATACTTAAATACACTTACATTTTCCATTTCCTCGCCATCCACCCACACTGTGCATTCAGTATCTTCATTTTTCTCGAAGATCACAACTTTACTCTGCCATTTATTCACATTTAGAATCACAGCCTTACTCCCCCCTATAGTCACCTTTAAATTCACATTTACTCTTTCCTTACGTTGACTTTTAGATTCACATTACTCTTCCCTACATTAACATTTAAATTATGTTTCTTACAAATTCTCCCTAACGCATTCACCAAGGTTTGAAGTTCCCTTCGTCTTCACTTAACAGTATAATATCATCTGTAAACAACAGAACAGGAAGTTTCCAAACACAGCCCTTTCTCATTAGAGCAGCTCCAACATCCACTGCCCTACCTTGTATATCTTTCATAACCCCATCCATATACAGACTGAAGAACCACGGAGACATGACACATCCTTGTTTCAGTCCAACACTCAGACAGAAAAATTCACTCGGTTCACCATTCACACGCACTGCAGCCTTAGCGCGCCCATACATTGTCTTCAGGTCATTTAACAGCTTCTCATTTCCTCCATATATTTTTAATATTTTCCACCATCCTTGTATATCCAGTCCGTCATTTGCTTTCTCTAAATCCATGAAGGCCATATACAATTTTTCTCCCTTCCCTAGAAAGTTTTCCGCTAAAATCCTTAGAATGAATAATTTACCTGATATACAAAATCTCTTCTCCTCCCAAAACCTCCCCGTTCTTCTCCAACTAATTCCTAAACTGTTTCGCTGTTTCTGTCGATAAGTGTCCTACCATATACGCTTTCTATTACACTAAGAAGACAAATGCTCCCATGATTACCACACACTTCTTTTTCCCCTTTTCCTTTGTACAGGGGACTAATAATACCTGACTTACAGTTCTCCAGGATTGTACCTTCCTCCCAGGTCAGTCTGGACATCTTCCATATCCATTCCATTACCTTCTTTTCCTGTGCCTCAGCATTTCATCACACACTCCATCAGTTCTTGAGGGTTTCCCCATTTTGATTTTCTTCAATCCTTCCTCTACATCCGTCCTACTGATCTCTTCCTTCCTTCACACCTCCCTCATTCTCACAGCCATTCTCCATCCACTTATGCTCGCTTTACTTTCATTCTCTCTGTTTAACAGTTCCTGAAAGTGTTCTTTCCATTTGCTCACGTTTTCTCCCTTCTCCACTAACAATCTACCATTTTTATCTTTCACTTTCCTACTAACTTGTTTATCATTTTGTCTCTACCTTCCTCCAGAACATTTTACATTCCTTCCACTTTTCACTCCAATTCCTTCCAAATCCTCATCCACTCTCTTCTTACCCTTTCTTACTAATCTTTTTACTTCACTCGTCATCTCTACATATAACTCTCGTCTCCTTCTCTCAACTTCCTCCATGCCTCTGCTTCCC
This sequence comes from Birgus latro, assembly GCA_018397915.1. Lineage (NCBI taxonomy): Eukaryota > Metazoa > Arthropoda > Malacostraca > Decapoda > Coenobitidae > Birgus > Birgus latro. The sequence goes on along the minus strand of JAGKTI010035518.1, from coordinate 7,641 downwards.
AATCACTCACTGTATGCTTTCTTCTTTGACGCCACATCTTGTCTCGCCTCTTCATTCCATCATGGCGTTTCTTGCACCCTCTTTAGTCTTCTCTTCACTTCACCCACCACCATACATCAATCTACCTATCTATTGCCAGACGCCTTAATCCTGTATGGGGTGGCAACAAACATATCACCTCCATGTTTGTCCCCCGCTATTTCGCTACCCTCTCCCAAGCTCATACCCCCCTCCCTCATATATCTCTCCATTCCATCCCTCTACCTCATCACATCAACATCCACACCTCCGCGCTACTTCATTTCCTAATTTTTCAATCTGTCTCTCCATTAAATCCACACACTCCTCTGTATATATCTTCCCACTTACGCACGAGTGCCATTTTCCTTTATTCCCTCACTTTCCCACTTGCCTCCTCCTCTCTCAATCGTCCTCCTCCACTCTCCCCTGCCCCTCCTCTTTGCCTTCCCTTCTTGCTGCTGCTCGCTGTTGTTGTTGTTATTGTTGTTGTTGTTGCCGCTGCTGCTGCTGCTGCTGCTGCTGCTGCTGCTGCTGCTGCTGCTGCTGCTCCTCCCCTTATCTTCAATTCCTTAGTTTAAATACAATATTAAACTCTTCTCTGTAACAGCCAGCATCAAAAGAACCATTAGGTCTGTTGTAATAACTCATTTCTACTGCTTTCCCTCTTCACTTGTGTCCTTGCAACAAGGTCCAAGCCTTCATTAGCATATGTAAGAGTTGGCATCACAATACAATCATGCAGCGACTTTTATACTTCCACGCTAACTTATCACTGCTTTCAAAGAACCAGGAACCTTTCCTCCCTGTTGTCCTCTTTCAGGCACGTCATCTTCCAAAATTTCAACCTTACTCATCTCACTACTCAAGAACTTATATGCACTCACATTTTCCATTTCCTTATCACCCACCTCACTGTACATTCAGTGACTTCATTTCTCTCGAGGACCATCACTTTACTCTTCCCTACATTCACCTTTAGATTCCGTTTCTTTCATACTCTCCCAAACTCATTCACCAAGCCTTACAGTTCCTGTTCGTCTTCACTTAACAATACAGTATTATCTGCAAACAATAGAACTGGAAGTTTCCAAACACTGCCCTTTCTCATTAGCGCCACGCCAACATCCACTGCCCTACCCTGTATATCTTTTATAATCCCATCCATATACAGACTGAACAATCATGGGGACATGACGCATCCTTGTTTCAATCTAACATTCAGATAAAAAAATTCACCCAGTTCATCATCCACATGCACTGTAGCCTTAGCACCCTATACATACTCTTTACTGTATTCAGCAGCCTCCTATTTACTCGATATATTCTAAGTATTTTCAACATACCTTGTTTATTCACTTTGTCATATGCTTTCTGCAAACAAATGAAGGCCAAATAGAACTTCTTTCCTTTCTCTAGAAACTTTTCCACAAAAAACGGAAGGATGAATATCAGATCCACACAACCTCTTCCCTTCCTAAAACCTCCCTGTTCTTCTCTAACTACTTTCTCTATTATCTCCCGAACTCTGTCACTAAGTATCCTACCAGATATTTTTCCTTTTACACTAAGAAGACAAATACCCCTATGATTAGCACACACTTGTTCTTCCCCATTTCCTTTTTACATTGGAATAATTTTACCGGACTTCCAATCCTCTGGGACTCTACCTTTCTCCCAGGCCAATCTGCACATCTTCAATATCCATTCTGCAACTATCTCTTCTCCCTGTTTAAGCATTTCACCACACACTCCCTCAATTCCTGGGGCTTTCCACATCTTAACTTTTTTCATTGCTTCCACTACTTCCATCATACTGATATTCTTCTCCTATCTCACCTCCCTCCTTCTCCCAGCCATTCCCCAGCTATTTATACTTGCATTGCTTTCATTATCTATGTTTCACAATTCCTTAAACTGTTCTTTACATCTAACCACTTTTTCTCCCTTCTCTACTATCAGTCTATCATTTTTATCATTCTCTCCTCTACTAACTTCTTTATCACCCTGTCTAACTCTCTTTACCTCCTTCCAGAACATTTTCTTACATTCTCCCCACTTTATGCTCAAATTCCTTCGAAATTCGTCATCACCACTCTTCTTACTCTCTGCTACTAATCTTCTCATCTCTCTCTTCCACTCTACCTTTTACATGTAACTCTCTCTTCTGTCTCTCACCATCCTCCATGCCTCTGCTTCCTATCCACTCACCATAGGCATTCTCCTTTTTTGCCACAGCTTGTCTCACTTCTCTATTCCACCATGCTGTTCCTTGCACCCTCTTTCGCCTTCTCCTCACCCCACACACCACTTCATATGATACACAGATTTCTTCTGTGAATATTTTGCACACACCTTCCACGTCCCCCATATGCTCCAAATCGTATTTCCCCAATCACTCCTCCACTTCTCTTCTGCTCATCATTTGAACCTTGTCTTTCACCACCACCAAGTGGTGGTCAGTAAGTCCACTTCTCAAGCCTCTGAATGCACTTGCATCCATTACATATTCTTTTCATTCTCTCATTCTCACACATATAATCAATCATTGCCTTTCGTTTATTCAGTTCACCACCCGCCCTTCTCATCAGTCGCCACGTATACCTATGAATCATATTGTGCCTAAAATGGGTGTTGGTTTTCACCAACCCCCTCCCTGCAAAAATTTCCACTTGAGCATTGCCATTCTCATCCACTTCTGCTGGCACATCTCACTCACCAACTACTCCACCCACTTTCACATTCCCTAATTTTCCATTTATATCCACAATAAAAAGTACTCTCATTCCTCTCAGACTTTTCCATGCACGCTTCCACATTTGCCCTGAACTCTTCTGTCACTCTGCTCACACGGTCTTCCGTGCATGGCTCATATACACACACAGTTGCCCACGTTTGTATTCCAACTTTCCATTTTACACACACAATCCTTGAACCAACTGATCTACACTCTCTTATAATCTCATATCATCTCTTGCACACAACAGTACACACACCCTCTTTTGCCCTCTCATTCTCACCTACTACCGCACATATACCCTATCCATACTCCCATACTCTCACCTCACCATTTAGTCTCAGTCAATATGTCCACTTCTACACCCTCAAGCATCTGGACAATCTCTCTTTTTCACCTCATCATTAGCACCCCTTACATTCCACTCTGAAATCCAACACATATGCTGCACAGATTTCTTCTGTAAGATATTCACCTTCCACCTCCCGCCTCTGCTCCCAATCATACTTATCTAAATAGCTCCTTAACTTGTCTCATATTGTTTTTTTCTTTCATCCTCTTGCAGCGTTTCTGTCCTCTTAGTATGGAATACTTTCTCTTTCCTTTCTCTCCTTTTTATCCACAGCATCCATTCCACTAAAATGTGAATCCATCTACTTTGTGCATTACTATAGCCAGAAAATGTACTACCATCATCCTGCAACATATCAGTATTATAGCATGTCACTGCATTATAATTCTTAAACTAAAGAGAGACTTTGCTATGCTTGTCCTGAATGAGGGCAGCATTATAATCACCAATAAGTTACATGTCCATATTTCTGCAGTGTAACACTCTCCAAAATATTACTGTTCATATACACATTAACAAGAGTCAGGCTGAGGCTATTTATCATTACAGTAAAACTCATGGTAGTTGTTTTATGATATAACTCTCTTAATGTTTAAGTTGGACATTTTCCTGTATAAGATAGCTGTTCCTCACTTAGGATGGCCAGTCATTGCTACTTTAGCCTTCTCCAATAGAGAAGCAGAAGCATCCACACTCTCGTACTCACCAATAAAATTCAATATCCATAGCATACCATGCATTGTTAAAGTTCCTACAATAATATTATATCATTTAGAAGTTAGCTCCCTAATAAGGATTATTATTTCTTGTCAGCGAACATTTATAACTACAAATTCGAAGACAACAAATATCCATTAATGTGTGCAATGAATTATTAAGAAAAAATAATAAAACAGTAAGACACTAGCCCACTTATCTTATACAAAAAAAGTAGATTATAAATAATAATAAACCTAGACAAACAAAAAAGAGACGAAACCATTATGGCTCAGTAGTAGTAGTAGTAGAAATAGTGGATGATTTACTACTCTGAGGCCCCAGACACACATGTCACGGGGGAAATGAGAATATGTCTATGTCGTGCCGTGATTTTAGCACGCATAGAAATTTAAAATATCCCACCGGTTTTTGCCACCAGTGTATGGGTGCTAATTTTAGGTTCCCTTAAAATGAAGAAGATTTATATCTATCACACCGCTTTTATCACCAGTGTAAAGGTTAGAATTTTGACTATATGAATTATTAGATTTTTTACTGATTACTGAATACGGATTACTACCAAGGAAGAAATCCTAGTATTTTTATGGAAAGCCTCGTAAACTGATTTCCACTAGGAAGAAATACTAACAGGTAGAAGTAGAATTAATTTTGGTAGGCTGCCACCACCCAGCGTTTGCCAGGAAAGAAGTTATTAGTCCCGCTCAGTGAAAGCTGGGACACTGAGGCCTAGATACAGTAATCAGAGTAGCGTGAGTAAATTAGAGTGCGTGAATTCTATAGATAGTAACATACCTTGCAGGCCACTCGATCTCACAATCAACTTCCCAGAGGAGTTTAGATCAAACACATAAGAAAATGAATTATCTATGATTTACTAATCTAAACATACATAAAAGAAAATTAATCTTCGAACAAATAGTAACTAGTACACAGTTATACTCGTCTCTGATTCCTCCAGAATAACTGGTTAAAATAATGCTCTCTCCACCACAGAAAAATAAATCAAGCTGACTCACATATCACGGTACAAAACTTATTAATAGAGAGAACGCCACCACTGAAGATTCTTGGGCTTTACACTCAACAAGATGTTGATAATACTGCACACAGATGAATTACTCGCCCGATCAATAATTTACATACATTAAGTATACATATAACTTGACCTCTTAACCCAACACGATGTACACAAATAAAGAGAAAAGAATATTTCAAAGTCTGGCGTGACTTGCATTAACCATGGTTTCCAACGGACTCGCAGATTTTTCTCAGGCTCACAACTTATCACCAAAGATTACTCTAGATTTAGTATATTCACCCTAACTTTCCATAGGTTAACACAATTTAACATACCTATGTATATGATCGGTTGCACAAGAATGATTCTATTTAAAATTTCACAGCGATTGCAATACCCTGTATGTTAGGAAATCCGACATCATAAAACACACTCGCTTTTATCTAGAATACTTCACTTTAGGAGAAAAGGCTTTTCTAAGTGGACCATACGAATATATAATCGACAACAATGCATAAAGAAATGAACTAGGGGGATTGTGTAAGGGCTTTGGCAATTAGCATTCCGTGGCTCTTCGTAGACGGTAACTAGAAGCCTCGACGTTACACCGACAATCTGTGAGTGTCCTGCTCTCTCAGTGCTCTTTCAACTCGGAGTGACAAAGAAATTGAGGAATATTATCAGTCAACTTACTTTATATATATAAATAGATTGAAGACTAATTATTGAGACGAAAGGGGGAAACAAGGAATAAACTCTAGTCCGACCTGTGGATATCGTGCTCTCTCAGTGCTCTCTCAACTCGGAGTGACTGTCTGCGACAAGAACGCTCCCGCTCATTTGCTGTGGTCCCAACACCGGAACTGGCTTCGACTTATTTCTCTTCAGTTTATTTACTACAACAATCATCAAGGAACTTGCAACAAGGAATTTTCTCTTTCCTCTTACTTAGACAAACTGACTCATGATGCTTCAAATTTTGTGGTAGTAACAGGGGTTTGACAGTTTATACCGAAGCCTAAACTCACGCGTTTTACTTAATTGTATCCATATGTCGCAGTTGTCTGGTCTACGTGATCTGACGTCAGTGAAAATAAATAAATTTCGCGGCTACGAATGACTATAATCCATAATCAGACTTTACCTAAGCTCATACACATTATTATTTAGTACAACAAGATGATAAATACAAACTCAACTACAAAATTCTGAATTCAAAGTGCGAATACAACTTATCGCGAATTTTAACCTCGAATTAACTTTCTTTGCATCTTTATCAAAAACAGATCATGCTTCTGCACGTAATCTCGCTCCACACGGTCTTACATATTAATATTATCACACTCTTGCTATTCCTCAACTAGGATCAAGCCCAAAAAATGAATTTCAAGGTCCATTTCCCATACATTGCATTAGTTTAAACAGGGGTCCAGGACTACACTTACTCCACACTTAAACTAACTTAAACTACACTTATGTTATACTTATAGTAACTTATATTACACCTATATTAACTTATATTACACTTATATTATACTTATACTAACTTATATTACACTTATATTATACTTATACTAACTTAAAATTACGGCACTACATCTATAGACAAAGCAATTAATTATCCAGTCGATTAGCACAAAAGAATCGACTCGTGAAATCAAGTAGTGATTTCACTTTCATGCTGGCTTACTTCGCCAATTCTCTAAAGACGAGAATTATATAAATTTTATTAACAGCACACAGCAGAGACTAATTGCTCAAGAAGGCTGTATTACTGTACTGCTGGCCTCGAGAAAGTTAGTTAACCCCTTGACAATCAGTAATTAATAATAATGATAATAAACAGGGTCTTGGCTGCGCAAACTCCTAGCTGGCACAGCGGATTTGAGAATTAATACCAAGGAACTGGCCTAAGTACCAATCGTGGTTAACATAAGGAGGTTGTGCTAACCTGGAGTAGGGAAAGTATGCTAAATGTGGTGAAATTAAACACGACTGTTACATTTAACAGAGCTCAAGAAAACGAACTGTAAATTTATTAATTACAAGAAAGTAAATTTACGTTACATGAATCTCTGTTCAAAAATCAGAGCAAAAGGAATGCACCCATTCACGCACTCAAGCCAATAGCTAAATAAAGACCTGAAACTGAATAGCTAGGTAACCTTAGCCTAGAAAACAAAGAATGAAAATACTGGTCATTGGAGATGAGATCGCCGAGCGAATAGACTGGCGTCTGTCACTGGTCAAACGCTGCTATCGCTAGCACGGCTACAGTCGATCACAAGGTTGGTGGGAGATTCGGGAAAACGCCGATATCGCAGCATGACACTTGAAGCCGCTACGAAGAGGGACTCTATCTGAGTTAGGTACAGCACTCCGCACTCTGTGACTGCCAAACTCCGACTGCTTGTGTTCGAGAGCCCAGCACCAAGGCGTAAGAAATGGGCGTGGCTAATTCAACGGTTAGAGGCGAGTGCAAGGGAACGATAATTCACAAAATATCGCTCAGTGAAACGTACCGTCTGTACATAACGATGGTCACTGACGAGCCAATGACGAAAGTTTTGAAAACTTGATACAGTTGTGAGTGCAAAGGGAGTGGTTAACAGAATGAGCGAAATTCTATGGATTTCAAAACTGTTCAATCGTTGCTACTATAATGCTAAATAATGTTACGAATTACGATAGTACTATCACGATCTTGGAAATTTGTGACATTACGCTCCATGAAAATCAAATTTTTCCTGAAAAATTTAACAATATCTATCTGTCTATCTATATCTATATCTATAT